>CAUYPK010052238.1:0-52010 GCA_963574355.1 Loris lydekkerianus | reverse complement strand
GGGGGGTGGGGGGGGGGGCCGGCCGGGCGTTGGCACCCAGGTTAGGCCTGGGGCCGTTGTGGTTGTTTGCTCCTTGAACATTCTGCCCGGGGGGTTAAGTTAACCTCGTCATCTTGGGGGGGGGGGGGGCAGGAGCATGCCTCGCTCCTGTCCCCCTGTCCCCTGCCCCCCCCACACCCAGGCCCTGACCCACAGCTCTCACCCAGGAAGTTCCTGCTGGCAGCAGCCTCCTCAATGAGGATGCTGGTGGCCCCCGTGGGAACGATGAAGATCTGGTTGTAGCCTGACAGGGAGAGACACAGATGTGGAGTGCTGAGCTATCCCTTTCCAGGCATGAGAACCACAGGAAGGAGTCCTCCCCACCCCATCCCACTCCACCCCACGTGCTGGCAGCAGCTGGCACAGCATGGGGTGGGAGGGCAAGCAGGAGACAGGCAGGGCTGGTCTACCTGGGGAACAGTGCTCCTGCCAGAGGAAACAGCTTTATGAAGGCCACAGGGACAGGAAGGCTCAGACCCCCAGAGCAGCCAGGAGGGGGAAGGGACTGGAGGGGTATTAGCTGTGGCAGAGTAAGGTTAGACTGGACTTGTGAGCAAAGTACCTAACTGAAGAGCATGGCCTCCACCTTGAGGCCATGGGTGGGGCATTTAGACATGACCTGAGGTGGCCAAATCCCCTAGGTGCCATAAGGCCACTTGGCCTGGAGCCTTGGCAAGGAAAGAAAAGACCCTCATGTGAACTGTCTTCTGACCCCCACCTCTTCTGAGATCATTGGCATCAAAGGTGCCTGTAACGGGGAAGCAGGTCATGCCATCACCCCCACACTGCAGACACTTATCCTCCTGCTTGGATGAGTCTAGCTCATGATCACAGCCAACAACCTGCCGGGAGTAATGGAAGAAGGCATTGTGGACAGGCCAGGAACCAGACCCCAGCAGCCATCCTAACCCAAGCATCTGGCAAGCCAGGTGGGACAGGGTGATGGGGCATGGTGTAGCCCCATCAAGCTGGGGGTGGCTGCATAAAGTTTGGGTCTGGCCTCAGGCTGATGATCCATTCATCTGTCTACTTGGCTCCTGTCTCCCATTCTCTGGTAACTATACCCTGTTTTGCTATGGGGGCCACTTTTGTCCCATAGAACATGAATGGAGGTCCCTGATGTGTGTTTGGGCAAGCCAGCGTGGCTCAGGGTGAGCCCCAAGCCAAGTCGGAGGTAACCGACTTCCAGGTTGCTGGAACTCCCAGGCATGAGAATTCCCTTTCCTGAGAGTCAAGGACTGGTACAACAGAAGCCTGGAGCCTTCCTCACACTTCCTAGAAGAGCCTACCTAATCCCAATGCAGACAGAAAGGAGAGCAGAGCTAAAAGGAGAGGAGAGAGATTCCCAGCATGATCATTCAGCTACCTCAGCCATCTCTCAACATTGTTTTGCTTTCTGGAGTCAGTTTTAGCTGGGTTTCTGTGATATGTCACCCAGAGGGCTTCTCTTACTGTGGGGCTAGCATTCTTAAAGGGCAGAGAAAGGTAAGGGAGTCACAGGGCATCTGTGATGGCTGCAAGGCACCCTAGGAGCTAGGCTTGGTGTCCTGGTAACTTAAGACATCGAGCTTATGACAGCCACCTGGCCCTGCTCATGTAGGGAGACACTTGCACTAAGTCCCCAGCCAACCAGGGGAGGACAGGGGCTGGGCACAACTCACGCGACAGCTGCCATCCACACAGACGTCCCGGCTGCCAGGCTCGCAGGGCGTCCCGTCCATCACGGCTTCTTTGTGCTTGTAGTAGAAGTTCTCCCCTTTGGGGATACAGTTCAGCTCACACTTGTTTGGGGCTGGGGTGGGCAAGAGGGGAGGGCTGCGATCTCAAGGTTCCACGATGCCCCCCCCCCCCAAGGCCCAAGCCCTGCCCGGGCCCCAGAGGATGGAGAGAAGCCCCTGTACAGATACCCACCCATGGCTCACAGCAGCCTCAAACTCCAGGGCTCAAGCAATCCTCCTGCCTCAGCCTCCCAAATAGCTGGGACTGCAGGTGTGTGCCACCACACCCAGATAGTTTTTCTATTTTTAGTAGAAATGGAGTCTCACTCTTGCTCAAGCTGGTCTTAAATGCCTGCGTTCAAGCAATCCACCCACCTCGGCCTCCCAGAGTTCTAGGGTTACAGGTATGAAACACCACGCCCACTCCTTTTTCTATTTATCTATATATACAGTTTAAACAGTCCAAAAGTGCAATTAGCATTATAATCATCTCCATAACAAGGAAGCCACCTTCTACCACTCTTTTTAGACCTCTATATTCCAATTTTTCTATTAAATACAGGATGAATCAGCTAAAAATGTCTTTAATCCAGATACTACCCTCAGAATGTGAATATACTTTATTTTTGAGACAGAGTCTTGCTCTGTCACCCTGAGGAGAGTGGTGTCATCATAGCTCACAGCAACTTCAAACAATCCTCCTGCCTCAGCCTCCTGAGTAACTGGGACCACATGCACCTGCCACCATGCCCAGCTAATTTTTTCTATTTTTGGTAGAAATGGGATCTCACTGTTACCCAGGCTGGTCTCAAACTCCTGAGCTCAAGCAATCCTTCTGCCTCTGCCTTCTAGAGTTCTAGGCTTACAGGCAGAGCCACCACACACAGCCCTTAAATTACATTTAAACATGTCTATTTCAAGATCCAGAGGAGGACTGAACGCCAAAGGGCCCGACTGAGGCCCTCCTTATGAGCCCCAAACCACCCCCACCACCACCCCCCACCTACCCACCCACCCCCACATCCACAGGACATAAACCTTCATTGATTTGGAATCTAGGGTGCCTTAGAGTTTTCAGGAGTCATTTGCAGTTAGCTATGAAAACTAATACTCAGGATTATCCTGACCTAAGGTATCTTTTTTGTTGTTGAGACAGTCTCACTTTGTCACCTTGGGTAGAGTGCTGTAGCATCATAGCTCACAGCAACCTCAAACTCTTGGGCTCAAGCTATTCTCTTGCCCCAGCTTCCCTTGTAGCTGGGACTACAGGCGCCTACCACAATGCCCAGCTATTTTGTTGTTGTTGTTTGTTTGTTTAGCAGGCCTGGGCCGGCTGGAACCCACCAGTCCGGAAGCATGTGGCCAGCTCCCTCACCACTGAGCTACCCGCACCCAGCGCTAAGCTATCTTCTGACTCACCTAAAACGTTTTAGTTACTTATGTGTTGGTGATGTTCTCCTGGACTGTATTTCTCTAAAAATTAATGACCCAGGCCTCCTCAGAGTTAGTTACCAGACCACCTCCTCAGACCCCCGAACCCTGGGAAAGGAGGTCTTGCCATATCAAGCTCCTTCCAGCCCCCCTCGTAAAGTTTGCCCAAAGGACGGCCTCCGGCCACGTCACACTGCAGGCCGAACGAAAGCCGGCTGGCAGTGGTATAGACAGCTTAGCTGTGTGAAAACGCATACATAGGCCAGGAAGGATGGAAAGAGCCCAAAGTGATCAGCGGTGTTGGGCTGCGCTGGCCACGGGCGCGGGGTTCCAGCGATTTAGCAAAACGTGGCAGGGCGCGCGGACCCCAGCGCTTACCGCCGTAGTAGGGCAGCCACCGGTAGCGCCGGCCCTGGAAGGCCACGCCGTCGAAGTCGGCGCACTGCTCGGCTCGGAAGTCCCGCGCGCCCTCGGGGCAGCTCTGCGGGCGGACAGGAGAAGTGGCCAGCCTGCAGGTGCCGGGCGAGGCCGGGTCCCGGGAAGCGGGGTCCGGGAGTGTGTCCCCGCCCCAGCCCGGGGCTCCTCCGCCCGGCCCGGCTCCTCCTCAGGCGCGTCTGCAGGGCGCTGGGGGCTGCGGGGAGGGCGGGCAGGAGGGCGCCCAGGTCGGGCTAACGGAGCGGGGCGGGACGCGGGCAAGGAGGTGGTTTCCGGAGCGGCTGTCCCCGGGCCTTACCTCGGTGCGGCAAGAGCGGTGGCTCCGGGCGGGGCCCACGCAGCTGGAGCCTCCATCTCTCCTGCGGGACCAGAGTACGGGGAAGACGCTGCCTGTGACTCGACGGCCCCGCCTCTTCCTTGGGGCTTCCCAGTGGGCAGCGCTGGGCCAGAGGGGCAGCAAGACAAGGAGGGGCTGCTCTCCCACATCATCCCCCTCAGGCAGGTGTAAATTGGCCCCATGATTGGGAGAAGTTAGACCCAGTTATCCTGTGGTTTGCCTCAATCTCCCTCTTAGAGCAGCTTTCCAGAGAAAACCCAAAGTCTGCCTTTGGAGATCAGTAAGATGTAATATATATGCACCTGGTAAGGTTATTCTGAGACTTAAGGAGTAATCAAGCATAAGGCGTTTAGAATATTACCTCCTCCTCACTCACAGTGTCCTCAGGAACAACCAGTTAACAAACCCACTAACAGGGGGCCCGCCCCACCCCTTCCTTTGTACCCCTCCCCACTAGTGTGCCTGTCAGAAGGCAAGTCTCCATAAATCACTTTAAGTGGGGAGCATGGGGGGATAAGAAAGCCACAGAAGCTAGGAATTGCCAGCTGAAGATTATTCATTGATTCCATGAACATGTCGTGCACCTGCCCTAGGGAGGCACCGCAGTGGGCGCTAAGGTCTCAGGGAGGCATGAAGGAAAGAACTCCAATTCAGAGTGTAACTATAGGGAAGTGATTTGATTAGATTTCCTGCACTGATGCTGCTTCCAGAACAGATATGTTGCTTGGTGGGCTCTGCCCATGTGACTGAGCCCAAGACCCAGTAGCCAGCCTCCCATGAGTCTGCCCATGTCTCCCTACCTCTGGGAGTAGCAGGGACGCTCCCGGAAGCTGATGCCCCCTCCGCAGGTCCGGCTGCAGGGGCTCCACTGGCCCCAGGAGCCCCAGGTGTCACTCTGCCACCTCACCTGGGGAGCCTGCAGAAGACATGCTGGGAATGTGAGCCTGGACGCCCCAGAAGGGTACCCCACCTAAAACTCCTGTTCAAGAAGCCTGAGAGTCTCCCTTCGGGAGCCAGCCCTTTAGGGTTCAGTAACACTGCCAGGCACCCCCAAAACACATTCATTTATGAATGTAGCCAGCATTTATCATAAGGAGATGACAGCCAGGCTTGGCAGGTGAGAGGGTTGAGGCAGCTGGGAAAAGTGCTATGCTCCATGGAGCCCCGGAGAGAGGGACCCTATAGCCAGAGCCAGCTGGAGGGCCCACGTATTTGTGGGTTAACAGTGATGCAGGGGGGAGGGCCCTAAAGAAAAACAGGAAAGGGAAGCAACATGGGGGTATGGTCTCTTCCTGCCCATCTGTGGCAGAGACTCCCAGGAGTATCCCCTTCTTGAAAACTTGACTCTTAGCTGGGTACCTGGCTGCCCGAAATATAAAATACAGTTCCCAGACTTCAGCCGGGCGTGGTGGCTCATGCCTGTAAGCACTCTGGGAAGCCAAGACCAGTAGATTGCTTGAGCTCAGATTTCAAGACATTTCCCAGACTTCCTGCAGCCAACTGTGGCTACCTCACTAAATTTTCATCTGTGGGATATAAGTAAAAGTGTTGGATGGATTTGGCGAACATTTCCTAAGTAGCACAAGATTGGAAAAACCTGCATCACATGTACTCAATACCAATTTGACGCTAGGAGGCTAACAATCACTAATCCACAGGTGAGAAGATCTCAGTGAAATTCAAGAAGGGGGAGGAGGTTCAGCATCTTCCCCCCAGTGGGCACAACTCGTGGATATAAGGCACGGCTCCTTGGGTGTAGGAAATGGCCACAACTCTGACCCCAACCCTTCATGTATAAATTATATAACCTAAAGGCCTATACCCTCATATTAATCTGAAATTTAAAAAAAGAATTGAATTACCATTTCATCTATGATCTCTGATAGTTGCTGAAAGCTCAGCACTTGTCCCTGAGGCTGCATCAGGAAAACAAGTGATTTGAGGAGAACGAAATTGTTTTTAATTTTTTTTATTTCAGATTAATGTGAGAGTACAAACCATTAATAAACTGTGGTATATGTACACCACACATACTAATATTATTATTAGGTTATATAATTTACACATGAAAAGTTAAAGTCAGAGTTGTAGCTGAGTCCCACACCTAGGGGGCGGGCCATCTAGCCATGCATTGGATGGAAGCAAATGAACTCCCCTCCCTCCCTTCCCCCTGAATTCAACTGAGATCTCACTCTCCCGTAAGTCTCTGATTATTAATCTCCTAGTTTCAAACTGGTATTGAGTACATGAGATGCTTGTTTTTCCAATCTTGTGATACTTTGGAGAATATTCTCCAAATCCATGCAGGTTGTTACAAAGGATGTAAAATATCTATTTTTTTTATGGTTGATTAGTATTCTGTGGTGTACAGATACCACAATTTATTAACCCATTCATGTGTTGATGGGCACTTGGATTCTTTCCATGTCTTTGCCATTTATGAACTGAGGTGCTATGAACATTTGAATGCAAATTTCCCTGTTATAAAATGTCTTTTTTTCATACTAGGCATAGGGTAAATGCCTAGTAGTGGGATTGCAGGGGCAAATGGTGGGTCTACTTTTAGTTGTTTGAGGAATCTCCATACTTCTTTCCAAGGAGGCTGCGCTGATTTGCAGTCCTACCAACATTGGAGGAGTGTTCACTTCTCTCCACACCTCAGTTTTTTTTTTTTTTTTTTTGGGGGGGGGGGCTTGAGACAGAGTCTCACTTTGTTGCCCTTGGTAGAGTGCCATGGTGTCACAGCAACCTCAAATTCTTGGGCTCAAGTGATTCTCTTGCCTCAGCCCCCAAGTAGCTGTGACTACAGGTGTCTGCTACCACATTAGCTAGTTTTTTTAGAGACAGGCTCCCGCTCTTTGCTCAGGCTGGTCTTGAACTCCATGAGCTCAAGCAATCCACGGGCCTCGGCCTCCCAGAGTGCTAGGATTACAGGCATGAGCCACCATGCCGGGCCTTACACCTCAGTTCTTAATAGTACTTTTTCAGACATTCGAAACCCTTTTTCCCATTTTGAATTCATTTTAAATGAATAAAACAAATTTGGGTATAAAAAAAAAATTCTTTTTCACCAAAAATCTATTAATGTAGAAATAGAATTAGAAAATTATTTGTTTAATTACAAAGTAGTTTATTAACTCAGGAAAGGTTTATCAACGGACGGCTAAACTGTGAACTAACTCTTAAGCCACCCCAACCAACTGAATAGACTTCCTCTTGGTAAAGGGGACCCCAGAAAAACCTTAAAGCTGATTTTACCTGCCATGAGGAGAAAGCGGGTTAAACACACCTTGTCATGCTCCCTCCCTTTTGGAGCTACTCTTTGTTATAATAAGATACTAACCATTAATAGGCTTGAGGACATGCCAGACAAAGCTTGAACTACACCTGTAGCCCATCACAACCGATCTGTAAATGTTTGGTGGGGTGAATTGTGTCTGATTAACAGCTGTTCTTCAGTTAAAACATCCCAAGCCTTTAGACCAGTGGTCCTCAACCTTCCTAATGCCGCGGCCCTTTAATACAGTTCCTGTGGGTCATGACCCAAAGGTTGAGAACAGCTGCTTTAGACAAAGTTTCATCTTTTTAACCAATGTATGCCTTCCACATATTGACTGATATTATGTCACCCACCCATGGCAGTCTACCAAGGCATAAAATCAAACCGTAATTCTGCTACTAGGGGAACGTGTTTTCAGAACCTCTTGAAAACATGCTCTGGGCCATTGGTCACACACACTTGGCTCAGAATTAATGTCTTTAAATTAAAAAAAAAATCATAATTTCCTTAAGAGATAGCTTGCATGTACATTTGTCATTTTCTTCTTCCTCCTGTATTCCTTTCTGCTGGCTGGAAAGCAGATGGGATGGCTGAGTTGGAGCAGCATAGTTCCAGACTATGAAAGAACTTGGAAATAGAAGCTTCAAAGAGCGAAGCAAAAAGAGACTCTACAGCAGCCGTTCTCAACCTGTGGGTTGTGACCCACAGGAACTGTATTAAAGGGCCGCAGCCTTAGGAAGGTTGAGAACCACTGCTCTAGAGCTCAGAGGACTTTGAGAGACAGAACAAAACAGAGATCCTGCAAGAGGGATCAGGTCTGTCTTGCTGAAGGACTGTTATTTGGGACTCTGCAAAGGAATATAATCCTAACAGTTTAGCACCAGAAAGATACGACACCTTGTAGCTGGCATCAGAAGTCCACATGCTACTGGCACGGTCTCTCATTTAATCCTCAGAACAACCCAACAGATTCCACTGCATGGATAAGAAAAGTAAGGCAGAGAGAGAGGAGGCTGCAGAGGAATAAGTGGACACTGCGGCAGGCCAACCTCACTGCAAAAATTTGCTCCCCCTCCCTCTCTGAGGGAATCAAATGAGATGGTAGATGAGTCTTAAGGAACTGAACAAGTATTAGACTTGATTTCACAATTTTGCCAGGAGGCAGATGGTATACTGGAAATATGGCCCATTTGCTGGAGGGGGTGTCAGGATGTAAGAATTTCTAGAAATAGTTGCTACTATTTTTAAAAGAAAGAGCTCAGTGGTAATATAGAAAAAAGCAATCTCTGGGTGGTGCCTATGGCTCAAAGGAGTAGGGCACTGGCTCCATATGCTGGAAATGGAGGGTTCAAACCCAGCCCTGGCCAAAAACTGTAAAAAAAAAAAAAAAAAAAAAAAAAGCAATATCTTCCTTGGGCTGTAAGCAACTTCACTGGATCTCAGGTAAAGGAGGTTCACTTATCCCTTACACCCTGACACCAAACATCTAGTTCCCCTCGTTCCATAACAGAACCCAGAACCCTGAAGCACAACAAACCCCACTAACCTTGCTGAACACTCAAAATCAAGAAGAAAGGGTCAGGCTGACCAAAGGTCTCGGCTTTCACTTTTTAAAAAATCATCTACTCCTGGGTGGCGTCTGTGGCTCAAAGGAGTAGGGTGCCACCCCATATGCTGGAGGTGGCGGGTTCAAACCCAGCCCTGGCCAAAAAAAAATGCAAAAAAAAAAAAAAAAAAATCATCATCATCATCATCTACTCCTTCATTTCTAACTAGGACAAAATTTCCCAGCTTTTGAAACCAGTGAACCAAATTATCAAATGTCCTCTCAATGAAGTTTTAAACTGAAATTGACTTGGATCAAGTTTTTTTTTTGTTTGTTTTTTTCCCCAAAGGGAAGAAACTGAGTGTTGGGAGTGAGGGTAACTTTCCAGGGACACTCTGCAGTCCCACCTGAGGTGCCGGCACACACCCCCACATTGTAAGAATTCAGAAAGTGCCCTTGAGGGGCTCTGCCTTCTCACCTCAGATGTCTGAGTTGGCTCCTTTAAACTACAACCTGAGGCGGGCAGTGGCTCACACCTGTAATCCCAGCACATTGGGAGGCTGAGGCAGGTGGATTGCTTGAGCTCACGAGTTTGAAACCAGCCTGAGCAAGAGTGAGACCCTGTCTCTACTAAAAATAGAAAAACTGCAGGCAAGAGGATCACTTGAGCCCAAGAGCTTGAGGTTGCTGTATGCCATAGCACTCTACCCAGGGTGACAGCTTGAGACCCTGTCTCAAAACAAACAAACAACAACAACAAAACCTATAACCTGAGCCTCCCCAAATCTACCCTTCCCTAGAACTGGTTCTACAGGTGTGCACAAGGCAACAAGGGGTATTGCTGCCATAGAGCCACCTCTGGCTGGCAGGCTGCGGTCTGGGGACAGCTGGCCTGAATACAGGGCCCCCTTAGGGCTGAGCCCAGGACTGGCCCTGGAAGACATCGTCTTGCTTATGCACCCAGCACCTGTGAGGCAGGCATCTACTAGCCCAGGGGCCAGCAGAGGTCCCTAAGGAGCCCTGATCTGTATGATCCCAGACCCATGCTCTGTCCACTCACTCCATGCTGTCCAGAGGGAAGGAAGGCACGTCTGTTTCTCTATAATTGCCCAAACCATGAAGTACCTGACGGTGTGAAGCCAGAATGAGCTGATGCCGCCCAACCTCACCCTAGGCCTGCCCTCACCTGTCTGTACTGGTGTCGGTGCCCCACCCACTTCTGCTCCTACTCCCACCTGAGCCACCCAGGGGCCCCTTTCCAGAGGAATCAGTTGCCCAGTGTGTGTGTGAGAGGGAGAGAGAGCCAGCACGTGGGCAAGAGCAGAGACTAAGGCCAGGGGACCCACAGTCCACTGCCTTTAATCATCAACTCTTTCTGCTCACTCTGACCCCTGGCAGCACTAGAGATCTGGAGGAGGAACTCGGGACCCAGAGGTGGACCCTTCCCCAGTTAGAACCAGAAACTGGAGGCAGTGGGGCTCTGACCACAGCCACTCCACCAGACAGGCAGAGGGTAAAGGAAGAGTTCCTCGCCCCTCCTGAGCTCCCCCACTGCAAGGAGGAGGTAATGGGAGAAGAAGGCTGCTCAGGGTGTTTCTAAGGGAGAAGGGACCTCATAGGACCCAGGGTACTTAGTAAATCTTGAATTGTTTCAGTTGTACAACAACCTGGGGTGGGCATTATACCCCCAAATTAGAGGGATCTAAAGCTTGATGGTTTGCCAAGGATTATGCAGTTGTTACGGGGTGGCCATGGGGTATCATCCTGGAGTCTTGACACTGTCCCAGTGGCCCCTCCACATGAGCTGCGGCCTTCCTGCAGCTAGGTTAGCAGCACACCTGGAAGAAACTTAGAATGTGGCACTTAGGGAACAAGGTCCATGGGATGGCAGAGATGACCGTGGGGAGCTGGCAGGTGGTGGAGAGGACAGGAGGAAGGCTCTGGCCTACCCACAGTTCTGACTGAGGCCCATGTTTGAGTGTTGGATGCACAAGGCTCGTGGAGGTGTGCCCACCGCTGACCTCCCTCCCTGCCTGCCCACACTGGCTGCCAGAGGAGCCCTTCTCAGCCTCCACCCAGGAGCAGCATCTCTACCCGCCTTCCACAAAGCAGCGGGTTGGGTCCTTTCTCTGCCCGCCTCATAGAGGGGTGGGCAGGGCTGTGGGTCTCCCCTTGGGGACAGTCACGGGTGGCTGAAGGGGTGAGCCACCCAGCTCTGCTCCTTGGCTGGTCCCAGCATTCTCCACACTTGTCCTTCCACCTCGGAAGACCACCACAGGGACCCTCATTAACCGCTCCTTCAGGAAGTGCACCTACCACCTTCTGAAGGGGGAAGATGGTGGCAAAGTGCCCTCCCTACAACCTGCACCGGGCCAGCTGGCTTCGCTGTCCCAGCCCTTTCTGAAGACGCTCAGCTGGTAGGCTCTAGCCAGGCAGGGGCACGCAGGTGCTCTCGCCGGCCTCCCACACAGGGCCCTCCCAGGGGAGCGGGGTAGCACTCACCGCGCACGCGGGCGCCAGGGCCAGCAGCAGCGGCAGCAGCAGCAGCAGGAGCATCTCTGCCTGTGGGAGAGGCTGGGGGTTAGAGGGCTGACCGGGCACAGGCAGGGTCAGGGCGCCACCTGGTCTGCAGCAGCCAGGGGCACGACAGCTGTCCTGAAGGTAGGCGCGGGCCAGTCCACCCCCCTCCCAGGCCCACAGGTGACCAGGGGACCCGCGCTGGGGTGTGAGCTCTTCCGCACAGCTCCCGCACAACTGGCAGAAGTTAAGGAACAACTTGTTTCAGGGTTCCAGAAGAAAACAGAGGGCAACTAAAAATATACCCATGTCCTTGGAAAACTGAAAGTTCAGAATCTAAGTCATTCGACTCACTGTTTTGTTTCTTGTTTTTGAGACAATCTCACTCTGTCGCCCAGGCTACAATACCATGGCATCAGCCTAGGTTACAGCAACCTCAAACTTCAGGGTTTAAGTGATCTTCCTGCCTCATCCTCCTGAGCAGCTGGAACTACAGGCACCCCCCCACACACAAAGTTGGTCTGGTTTTTCTATTTTTAGTAGAGACTGGTTCTTTCTCTTGCTCAGGCTGGTCTTGAACTCCTGAGCTCAAGGAAACCTCCCACCTCCGCCTCCCAGACTGCTAGAAACTGGTAAGGCAAATTTTTCTTAATAAGATGGAAATCTCTTAAGACACGTTCACACCCAAATGTTTTCAAAATGTTAATTTTTTTTTTTTTAAGGAGTCTCACTCTGTCACCCTTGGTAGAGTGCTGTGGCATCACAACTCACAGCAACCTCAAACTCTTGGGCTTAAGCGATTCTCTTGCCTCAGCCTTCCAAGTAGCTGGGACTACAGGTGCCTGCTCAACGCCTGCTGTTTTTTTTGTTTGTTTGTTTTGTTGTTGTTGTCATTGTTGTTTTGCAGGCTCAGCTGAACCCACCAGCCCCAGTGTATGTGGCCAGCACCCTAACCACTGAGTTACAGGCGCGGAGCCAGTATCTTTGTTGCCCTGGCTAGAGTGCAGTGTATCATCATAGCTCACCAGAGCCTCAAACTCCTGGGCTCAAGTAGTCCTCCTGCTTCTGCCTCCAAGTAGCTGTGACTACAGGTGCCCGCCACCACACTTGGCTAATTTTTTGTGTGTGAGTATAATCGTCCTCTAGCCTTGGCCTCCCACAGTGTTGAGATTACAGGCATGGACCACCACACTGGGCCTGTTATCCTATTTAAACCCAAGTCAGCATTTCTCTGCACAGGGTAGCTCTATGAGCAGCGTGTGTGCAGGGTCTGGGTGGAGTTCAGTGTGCAGCCACGCAGTGTGTGCTGCTGAGTGTGCACAGCAGGCCTGAGTGCAGCTGAGTGTACATATTCACTCGGTTTCCTGTGTGCAGGGGGTGCAGTATGTGTGCATTTCACTGC
This sequence comes from Loris lydekkerianus, assembly GCA_963574355.1. Lineage (NCBI taxonomy): Eukaryota > Metazoa > Chordata > Mammalia > Primates > Lorisidae > Loris > Loris lydekkerianus. The sequence continues at coordinate 39,305 of CAUYPK010052238.1, read as the reverse complement.
GTATGAGTGACGGCATAGGCAATATGTGAAATTCAGCACAAAACATTATACAAGTACTGACTTGTACCTTATAAATTTAAAATCTGTTTCTACCAATGTTCTAATTTTATTAAGTATAAAATAACTTCAGTTTATGAGAATAAAACAGCATACACAAACCACGTTCAGCAAAATGTAACCGGGCACGCTGGATGACGCACACACTCCTTAATTTGGCACAGTGATTCATTTAGTCATTATTTTCCTGATTCTTGGGAGTGGAGAAGGGGAGGGGTGCTGCCGGAGGCCTTTCCCTCTCTCCGTCGGGGGCAGCGCAGGGAACAGCACGCGTGCACCAGGGGGCGCAGCTCTAGGTATAATACGGAGTCGGCTGAGCACAACTGAGGGCGAGATTGCAGAGAGGACCGGAGGAAAGAATTTTACTGAGAATTAATCCCAGTACTCCACTGCTACACTGGACTATAGCCCAGGTCTGCAATTCCAAAGTCCCCAGAGCCTGAAAAGTAGAGTTTTCAATTCATCAGGTGGCAAACGACCCGCCCAACTCCAGGCCAACCCTGGGTCTGGCCACTGGGCCATCGACCTCCTTCTGCCGCCAGAAGGCAGGGACCGGGTGGCACTCAGGGTGGGCCGCCTTGACGTCGCGATCCAGATACAGCGTCGGCGCTGAACTCGGGCGGACCGCGGCGGGTGCGGCGCGGCGTTTGGGGACGGTGGCCAGGAGGGGGTGTGGGGACGAGAGGAGGAGAGTGGAGAGGGTGAGGAGGTGGGGATGGAAGGAGGGAGGGCGGACGCCGACCGAGCCCATCTGCGCCTCACCTCGCACTGTCCCCAACTGATCCCCGGACCGCAGATGCCGGCACGACGCCCTTCTCTACGCGCCCCACACACAAGGCCCTCCCTGCGTCTACTCCGCATCCCCAGCCCAGCAACGCGTCCGATGCGCCCTTCGAGAGCGGAGAGGTGCTGTCCCCCACAGGAGGCCCGGGAGGTGGCCGGGAAGGTGCTGGCTGAGGCGTGGGCTTCCGGACTCCGGCGCGCCAGGCCATGTCCCCAGGAGCACCCCGGCGACGCGCGGGGAACGGCGTCCGACGGAGGAAGGTCCGAGGCTGCCCAGCACCAGCGACCTCCCATCCCGGCTAGGAGGTGGGGTGCAGCGGTGATTGGGCCCTGCGCCCATCTCGGCGGAGAAGCCGGAGGCGTGGTCTGTTCTGGGCCCCCCACTTTCTCCTACCTGTTGCTAAGAGCCTGCAGGAACAAATTCCTGCAGAATCCCCGGGCTGCGCTGTCCCTGCTGCCAGGCACCCGCTAGTTTCCTGTCCCTCTGCCTTCCTACCTGCTCGGTGAGTTCAGTGAGCGCTGCGCTGACGCGTCCGCTCCGTCGGTGCCCGCCCCAGCGCCAGCCGCAGAGGTCTGCCGGGACGCTAGGAACACCCGCGGAGGTTGGACTTTCTCTCCCTGCCGTAGGCTGGCTTCCTCCCCGCCCCATCTCCCTCCACTCATCCCCCAATCCCCTTGAGAGAACAGTGCATCCGCGGAGAGGCCCCATAGTGAGCAGCAATGCCCAAGGCCTCCCACCCCTTGGGTCTGTGCCAAGGCTTAGCTTATCCTTCACTCCGTGGTCACCTGTCTTTCCTATCTTGGGTCTGTGCTAGTCACCTCTCCAATGCCATTTCCTCTTGCCCATGCCTTCCAGTTCTGTGCCATACCCCTCCTATGCATGCCAGCCCTGCACACAGCACGCCTCCATGCCAAACCACCTCCTTCTCTTTCACCCCAGCCAGTTTTTTCCACTGCCCGGAAGGCACTTTTCCCAAACCCCTCCACCTCTTGAACTCCTATTCATCCCTCAAGACCCGGGTCAAATGTCACTTTCTTTTTTTTTTTTTTTTTTTTTTGAGATAGAGTCTCAAGCTGTCGCCCTGGGTAGAGTGCCATGAGTGTCACAGCTCACAGCAACCTCAAACTCTTGGGCTTACGCTATTCTCTTGCCTCAGTCTCCCAAGTAGCAGGGACCACAGGCACCTGCCACAACACCCAGCTATTTTTTGTTGTTGTTGCAGTTGTCACTGTTGTTTAGCTGGCCTGGGAAAGTATTGAGCCCATGCCCCCAGGCAGAATTTATGTCATCTGTCCTGCAGTCTCTGGCTCTGCCTCTAGTTCCCTGGTGTGTCACATAGCGGGAATCTCCTTGACTCAGCTGTGAGCTTCCCAGGAGTAAGGCAGGGCTGCATCCCAATCACCTGAGCCCAAGGCACTAGTTGGTGTCTAGACAGGGACTCATTAAATGTGATAAATTTAACCTCTCTTGGTTTTCCTTCTATTCTTCAACCAAGGTATTCTTTGCCTGCCATCCCTCTCAGGAAAATGTCACTGGCCCTATGCACTTGGGAGTTGGGGAGGTCACCCCTAAAGGCTGGTTCCCTTCCCCCACCCTTTTCTGTCTTCAGCCCTGTGCTTGCCCTGGCACAAATCACTTATCCCCTGGCCTCATTTTGGCAAAGAAAATCCACCAGTGGGAGCTCAGCCCCTCTTAAGAACCTCACTCCCAGCTGGTCTTCTTGAGCCACCATTGATGCTTCGGCAAAATGCTGATTAAAACACAGCCAGCTGGTCCATGCAGTGGTGTTTACAAGTAATTGATCACAGCCAGTTACAGATTCCTTTGCTCCTGCTCCACTTCCACTGTTTTAGGTGACTAGCAAAAAAATAAAAAACAGTAACAACAAAACAAAAGAAAAAGGCAGGACCAGTTTAATCAGGCCCATTTCTTACCTATCTATGAAGAGGGGAGGAGCAGCAGCTAGGGTAGGGATCCCTGGGGAGCTGTGTGTGAATTCCTAGGCAAAGAGAAAGCTTGGCACAGCAAGGGGAGTGGAATTACCCAGAGCCTCTCTAGAAAAGGAAAATAGTTTCTTCCATTCAAAACACTCTACTCCCTGCCCCCACCAGCTGGGACTTTTCTGAGCTTGGTCAAAGGTCCCCTGTTAAGTGGGAGGAAAATGCTTCTCCCGCTGTGGGGTGGGTGCAGCTGGAGCCAAGAAGTTCACTTTCCTGATCTGTTCCTATTTTGCTGTGGTCCCCTCTCAGACACCCAGACCAATGACTTCTTAAGCCTTACTTCACCTGCAAAGAGGACCCAGAGGTTGGGACAGCAGGATCTATACACAGTGTTAAGGGGCAACCACAGACCCTCCACCCAGGCTACACCAATTACTGATTTGGGCAGTAACTTCTCTCCAAGCCTCGTTCTCCTCTGCCTACCTCACAGAAATGTGAGCACAGCACCCAGCACATAATTGGTGCATAAAAATATGGGAGTTTAGAAAGAAGGTTCCAGAGACTAAAAGGAGTAAGACCTTCCTTCCCCTTGTAAAGTCCCCCTGCACTGGCCCTATACCACACACTGGCTGCACCAAAGACCCCCCCCTTCCATGTGGGGTTAGGGAGGCAGAAGGACCTGTGCCGAAACCCGCTCTGCTGCTTGTGTGTGAACCTGGGAGAGTCATGTTGCCTCCTAAAACCTCTGCTTGCTCACTGGAGTTTCCCACAGGGTAGAGAAGTAACTGGCTTCCATAACGCTCCTACTAGGTGCTGAATAAAAGTTAGTTTCTTCTGCCCATACAGGCTCTCCTCACCTGTATCCTACATTGTATCCTACATTGTGATCCTGTTTCTGCAGATGGCAGACCAAGGGACAATGCTAGGAAAGAGTGGCCAGATCTCTTTGTGTGGTTGAGCTGGGACTGAAAGCTGGAAAGAGGAGAGGGAGGGAGGGAGAGAGAGAGAGAAAGAAAACATCCCAGGGCTCCTAGGATTCCTGTCCTTCAAGCCTTCCCTGACATCTGCCACTGCGACTCCTCTCTCATGGTGCCAGAGGTTGCCCTAGCACCTTCAAACTACTATTGTGATATACAGTAGAATCTACATAGCTGAACACCTCCAGACATTGGGCACCTCAAGTTGACTTAATTTTCATAGATCAGACATATACCACATGTACATTATCAGTACAATAGGCCTAGTTCCTTATGTTGACCACCTCTGTATGTTGACCAGTTTGTTACAGTCCCTTGGCTGGTCAACTTATAGAGTTTCTACCGTATTTTGTCTCTTTTTCTCCCTCTAAACTCTGAAATTTGCAAGGGCAGAGATCTGTCTTGTTCATGGCCAAACCTCACACCAGAGGTCTGTAGTGGCCTGAAGTTGTGCCCCAGGATAGGCTTTGGAGAGGCACAGTTGATTGGCAGCCTCCAGCCTCAGGGTGCCATGTGTGGAAGGCTCCCCATGACTGCTCCCTCCCTGTTGTCTTCACAAGCTCTTGCTTTACAGATCTCTCCCACACCTAATCCCATCTTGGAATCTGCTTCTCAGAGGGCCTGAACTGACCCATGGGGCTCTTGGTTGCATGCCACAAAAAGGACTCAGTCAACTTACACATAAAAACCTTACATGCTCCTCGTAGCATCAGCCTCCACAGGAGAATCCCCACGAGAAAAAAGGATTGGCAGTGTCCCCACGTGGGAAGCCCAGAAAACAAATATCCAGCTCTCTGCAGCACCCCACATACGGCATTTAGTAATCTCTCCTTAAACTAAACTTAGAGGATGCCCAGTTCTCTTCTTCTTCCTTCTTTTTTTTTTTTTTTTTTTTTTTTGGTGGTTTTGTTCATTTTTGTTGTTTTTGGGGGTGGCGAGGGGGGCAGTGTTTGCCCGGGGCTGGGTTTGAACCGGCCACCACCAGCATATGGGGCTGGCGCCCTACCCCTTTGAGCCCTCATTTTTTTTTTTTTTTTTTTTTTTTTGAGACTGAGTCTCACTCTGTTTTCCAGGCTACACTGCTGTGGCCTCAGCCTAGCTCACAGCAATCTCAAATTCCTGGGCTCAAGTCTCCCAAGTAGTTGGGACTAAAGATGCCCAGCTATTTTTTCTATTTTTTAGAGACAGGTCTCACTCTTGCTTAGGCTAAGCTTGAACTCCTGAACTCAAATGATCTTCCCTCCTCAGCCTCCTAGAGTGCTAGAATAACAGGCATGAACCACTGCACCTGGCTGTTCATTTGCCTATTTATTCCTTGAATATTTGAGGGCTTACTCTGTGCCAGAAGCTAAGGACAGACTTGTCCAGAGGTGGTGAAAGTTACCAACTCTCTGGAGGCAAAGCAGCACTGCTGAGTGGGATTGGCTGTTGACAAGCTGCTAGGGTGACATCATTAGACATAGAGCTGGGAAGAGGCACACAGCCGGCTTTCCCAGGCCTGGATGCCAGCACACCAGATGCTCCCTGCCCTTGGGGAATTTACTGCAGTGGGGGATTACATTCTAGTGCTGTGTGTGTTAATTTAGACTAAAATGAATCTTATAATTAAAATATTCAAGTATTTCTACTATAAAAGTCACAGAACCTACGCTACCACTCACCAAGAATGCAAAAGGAAGAAAGGATGCTCCATATTTGAGGATTTCTACTTTTATTTCACTCGCTTCTCCCCACCTTCCGATACATCATCATGTCCCTGGTTATTGTCACTCACATGTTGGGGAAGGAGGGGAGGTTGCTCCAGACACCACCTCAGTCCTCTTCTTCCCTCTTGTTGCCATGTCCACATCAGCTCTTTAAAACACCAAACAAAACCACATTCAGTTTGTCCGACAAGTAGCTGTCATAAGATAAGCCACTTGGCCCTTTGGAATGGAATTTTATCCTCAAAGCTGGGACAGAAATATAGCCCTTTCCCACAAACAAGAGAACCATCCAGAGAGAAAGAACAGGAATCCTGGCTATTCCCTCAGAGACATGGGGACCCACCTACCCCAACCTCAATTTAGATCTTGGGGAGAGGGTATGGGGAGGAGGGTGAGGAGGAAGGGAAAGCGACAAGACTAGATGCAGGGAAGGAAGGGGCCTTTCAGACCACCCCTCCTGACTGGTTCCCTACCTGGCTCCCAGCAGCAGCTCTGACAGCAGAGATCTCACCCCATCTTCACATGATCACTCACACACACACACACACACACACACACACCCCTTTTCCAAGGACCTGGCTCCAGTCTCCTCTGGAGACACTGATTGAGATGTTAAGGATGCTGGTGTGAAAAGCCACCCTGGCTTACCCAAGTGAGAGGGGGCTCAGGGCCCACACCCCACTCAGGTCAGTGTGGGTGTGCAGCCAGCCTGGGAGCATTGGCCTGGGGGTGTCTTTGGACCTTACCACTCAGGGTAGGTACTGTGGCCTCCAGAGCTAACCCAGAGTACTGCAGCCAAGCTGGTGCCTCTGATGGTTGCAGAGTTCCTATTCTCTTGTTGTGGACCCTGCATGCCAGACTCTGTTACTGCTGTCCCTGGGGGGCTGTCAGGGAGGGGACCCTGGATTGGTAGCCCCAGAGCACAGCAGCCAGGACTCCTGAAATCCTTTCCTCTTGGTCTCATCCCCCCGCCACATTCCTGGGGCTGGATAGTTCTCAGCCCAGACACTGAGAGGCAGCTCATGCCTTATGCCAAAAACTGGAATCAACATAGAGAGTCAGAGGGCCAGCACCTCGTGATTCTAGAACAGACTTCCCACAGCTTGATGGAAATGATGTGGAAATAACCTAATGTTTTTGTGTTTCTCCAGCTTCAGTAATGTTGGGACCTGTAATCTTGGAGCCGTATTTTAGAATGTAATGTCACTTAAAGATATGCAGGCATAAAACTAGGTCTAAGTTCCATATTTTTATAGCTTTCATATCACTATGAGCTCATTGCACATGTATACGCAGATATATACATACCGTAGAACCTCCATAGATCACCACCTCCCTACACTGACCACCTTCTGAAGTTAACCTAATTTTCATAGACCAGACATGCACCACATGTACATATCAGTACAATAGAGCTAGATCCTTATGTTGACCACCTCCATATGTTGACCAGTTTGTTATATTTGGATGGTCAATTTATAGACATTCTACTGTGTGTATATAGATGTGCGCGTGTGTGTGTGTGTCCAGGTCCCAATCCCTTATCAGAAACTCTTGGGGCCAAGAGAATTGGTCTCAGAATTGTGAATTTTTCAGATTTTGGAAGTTACTAAAGTGCATTTTTTTTTTTTTTTTTTTTTTTTTGAGACTGAGTCTTACTTTGTTGCTCTTGGTAGAGTACTGTGGGGTCATAGCTCACGGTAATCTCAAACTCTTGGGCAAAAGCCATCCTCCTGCCTCAGCCTCCCAAATAGCTGGGATTACAGGTATACACCACAACACCCAGCTATTTTTAGACACGGGGTCTCACTCTTGCTCAGGCTGGTCTTGAACTTGTGAGCTCAGGCAATCCACCGGCCTTAGCCTCCCAGAGTGCTAGGATTACAGGTGTGAGCCATCATGCCCAGCCTTTAAAGTTCATCTCTCACTCTCTCTTTTTATCACCCTCGGTAGAGTGCTGTGGCATCACAGCTCACAGCAACCTCCAACCCTTGGGCTTAGCTGAGTCTCTTGCCTCAGCCTCCTGGGTAGCCCGCCACAACACCCGGCTATTTTTTGTTGCAGTTTAGCCGGGACTGGCTTCAAACCCACTACCCTTGTTATATGGGGCCGGCACCCTACCCATTGAGCCACAGGTGCCACCCTAAAGTACATCTTTTTTTTTGGCTGGGGCTGGGTTTGAACCCATCACCTCAGGCATATGGCTCCCATCTTTTTTAAGAGACAGGATCTCACTCTATTGCCCAGGCTGAAAAGCAGTGGCCCAATCATAGCTGATTGCAGCCTCCAATTCCTGGGCTCAAGCGATGCTCTCACCACAGGCGCACACTTATTTTTTGTAGAGACAATGTCTCGATGTGTTGCCTGGGCTGGTCTTAAATTCCTGGGCTCAAGCAATCCTTCTGCCTCAGCCTCCCAAGTAGCTGGACTACAGGTGTGTGCACCACCATAGCCAGCTAATTTTGTCTTTTTTTTTTTTTATTTTGTAGCTATGAGGCCTATGTTGCCCATCTCTGAAGTCTGGCTTCTCAAAGTGCTGAGATTACAGGCATGAGCTACTGCACCTGGCCCAAACTGCATATTCTAAAATATCCCCACCAGGGTTGGAAGCCCTCTTTAATCAAAATAAACAAAACCGCAGCAAACACACACACAGTCTCTCTCTCATAGCTCTGCAGCAAAAAATACAAATATTCACCTAAAGGGGACAAATCAAGACTCTAAAAGGCCTCACAGCAGTTCATGTCAGGTCTGACAAATTTATGCAGTTTTCAGAGCTTTTTGAATTTCATAATTGTAAGTAAGGGTTGGCAGACCTATAGAAATTAAATGTAACATAACTGCAAAGCAAATGGGGTTCAGATGAGCAACATCAGTGTATGGAGGTGGCATGCTGGGATCCCGCCATGCTGGGGCCCCAGAAGTGGGGGTTGACAGGTACGAAGCATATGTGGTCAGCCTGCCTGGGTCAGCAACTTGTGTCTACCATCATTGGCTGTGATATCTTGGGCAAGCTAACTTGCATGGTGGGTGTCTCATTTTTTAAAGGAAGATGATACATTAACATTTATATTACTCTACACAAAAATAAACACAACAATTGAAAATTCCTAAGGGTCCACAGCCCCAAGGGCTGAGAACAAAGGAAGGCAGCAGAAAGATGGGGCTTTGAAGACCCTAAGGCACAGGCCCTGAACATCAGACTACCAGTGTTGTGCTCGTTGGCCAGCACTGGGGGCTGAGGCTTCCCTGGCTGTTCCTCTCATGCTAAGGGATGTGATTTGGGGGACACTGAAGAGATAGGCCAGTTTCTGGGAATATCAACTTGAAGATTGAAAGTGTGGGTCGGGCAAGGTGGCTCATACCTATAATCCTAGCACTCTGGGAGGCTGAGGGGGTAGTATCCTTTGAGCTTGAACTCAGGAGTTGGAGACCAGCCTAAGCAAGAGTGAGACCCCATCTCTACTAAAAATAGAAAAAAAATCGCCAGGCATAGTGGTGGGCACCTGTAGTCCCAGCTACTTGAAAGGTGGAGGCAGGAGGATTGCTTGAACCCAGGAGTTTGAGGTTGCTGTGAGCTGAGTTGACACCATAGCACTCTAGCCCAGGCAACAGAGGAAGACCGTTTCAAAAAAAAGAAGAAGATTTGGAGGGTGTGTAGGGGGTGTGTTAAGTATTTTAGGTGATGGTTTATAATGGCATCATGCTTATTTTTATATTAAAATAAATATACAACACCATGGATGAACCTTAGGGCCATTAATGCAATCAGCCGGTCACAAAAGGAGAAATACTGCGCTGGAATAGTCAGATTCACAGAGACAGAGTAGAAGGGTGGTTGCCACGGGGTAGGGATGGGAAAATAGGGGAGTTCCTTTCTAATTTTTAGAGATGGGGTCTTGCTACATTGTTCAGGCTGGACTTGAACTCGGGGTTTTCGGCTCAAGTGATCCTCTTGCCTCTACCTCCTGAGTAGCTGGGATACAGGCGCGCACCCACACCACACTCAGCTTAGGGGTTGTTTTTCAATGGGCATTGAGTCTCAGTTTGAGACGAGGGAAAGGGTTCTGGAGATGGATGCTATTGACAGTTGCAAGACAATGTGAAGTTCTTACTGCCTCTAAACTGCATACTCAAGATAGTCAGAATGGTACATTTTAAGTTGTATTTTACCCAACAAAACAACAGAAAACATACATTATGAAATAGCAGTTTCATAAAGTTTTAATTAAATTAAGTAATCAATTAATTTAGAGATCAAGTCTCACTCTGTTGCTCTGGCTGCAGTGCCATGGTGTCATAGCCCACAGCAACCTCAAACCCTTTGGCTCAAATGATCCTCTCATCTCAGCCTCCCAAGTAGCTGGGACTACAGGCACCCACCACAACGCCCAGCTATTTTTTTTTTTTCTATTTTTATAGAGACAGGGTCTTGCTTTTGCTAAGGGTGGTCCCAAACTCCTGAGCTCAAGTGATCCTCCCTCCTCGGCCTTCCAGAGTGCTAGGATTACAGGTGTGAGCCACCATGCCCAGCAAAACATTTTTTTTTTTTTTTTTTAATTCCAGAGAACTTTGTGCTTGAAGCTACCACTTTGGACTGTGTCCTAGACTCTCAGGGTCTCTCACTGTCCCCTGTCATTTGAGCGGCATTAGTGAGAAGGTTGAGAAACATTGTCAGACTGAGGCCCACTCAGGATTAGGCAAGAGGATCACTTAAACCCAGGAGTTTGAGTTTGCTGTGTGCTATGACACCATGGCACTCTACCAAAGGCGATAAAGTGAGACTGTATCAAAAAAAACATACCAAAACAAAAAAATGTTGGCCTTATGGGGCAAGTGCCTTCTTCCTTCGGGTCTTTTCTTGGTCAAGTGAGGATGTGTTAGTTCATGCCTATAATCCCAGCACTTTGGGAGATCAAAGCAGGAGAACTGCTTGAGGATACGAGTTTGAGACCAGCCTGGGCAATATGATGAGGTTCCATCACTACCAAAAAAAAAAATTAGTCAGGTGTGGTGGCAAATGCCCATAGTCCCAGCTACTTTGGAGGCTGAAGATAAGGCAGGAGGATCACTTGAGCCCAAGAGTTGGAGGCTGAAGTGACCTATAGTGATGCCATTGCAGTCCAGCAGTCAGAGTGACAGAATCAGATCCTGTCTCAAAAAACAAAACCCACACTGTCCTTTTTTCCTCCTGCATTCAGTGATGACAATAATGTAACGATGTGGTGACTGGTTCCAGGACAAACCCACACATTTCTCTTGCTTTCAGCACAAACATACCCTGGGGGAGGAATCCTGTTTGGATTGAGTCCTGCACACCATTTATAAACACCCAGTCTGTTAAGGACATAAGGTCTGTAGACTTCAGCACAGCCTTGTAAACAAGGGCAGAAGTTGGTTAATGTTCGTTTTTACTCAAAATGTTCCCACACACATTATGCTGCATGGAAATCCCCTCTGCCGACCCTTCGCCCACCCACTGCAGTATTTCACTGACTCACCCAATAGCCAGCGGGCAGCTCCCAGGACCCTAGGAATAGACGGTGCTAAGGCAGCCCAGCTCCCCAGAGGGCAGGGGTGGCAGGGTGTCTCCACAATCTCTACTTGGATCGTTGGCTCCCCTCATCTGTGATGGAGACTTTTTCCTCCCCTGGCTACCCAGCTTCCCTGTCCAGAGAGCCAGAGTCTGCAGACAAAGGTGGGAGGGGGAAGACCCAGGAATGTCAAACCCCAGGGAGGGAAGAGTCAGGTTTTTGGCCCCTCCCAGCCTAAGGCAGAATCCTGGGGCAAAGCAATCTGGCAAGGAAGGGGTTTGGAGGGTGAGAAAAAATGAGAAGGGAAGGAAAGCAGAGGGAGGAGCTTTGGGAAACATCTGGGCTGGCCAAGTTCCCAGGGGGGAAATGGGCCCAGACTTGCCTCTAGTCCTGGGGCAGGGGCCTCTCTGAAGGGGTGGCAAGGCCTCACCCTCCTCCCCACCAGGAAACCCTGGGAAGCTAGAGCCTGTCAGGAAGAGAGACAGCAAAGGAACCCCATCTCCTCCCCAGAGCACCAGGCCTCCTTTCCGTGGTGCTCTAGCTCCAGCCAAGATGTGGAATGGGCCTCCTTTCATGATCTTTTACTAAAGTTGTGTTTGACTTAACAGTCAATTTACACAACAATTACCAAATGCTTGGAGGGCCTTGGTGAATCTGAGATGTCATTTTGCATATTTAATGACAAAAGTTGGGTAATCACTTGTAACAGGTCTATGTCTTACCTTGTGAATTTATCTATAGCATAAAAGGGAAAAGGGGAAATTCCAGTCCTTGCCAGTTAGGAGAAGAGTCCCCCCAAAGAATGACCTGCCATGTGTGAACAGAGGGAGGACTCAGCTTCTTGTCTCTTCCCTTGAGTGAGCAGCTGTGGCCATCACACTGGGTCCACTGGATACAAAAGGGGCACCTGGCTTAGAGGGCATCACCAGTGCCAAGGCCTTTAACCTGGCAGGCTGGCTTCACTTTCAGCATTTGTCAAAGGCTGAAGGCCCTTAACAAATATCCATGGTGGGGCGGCGCCTGTGGCTCAAGGAGTAGGGCGCTGGCCCCATATACCAGAGGTGGCAGGTTCAAACCCAGAGGTGGTGGGTTCAAACCCGGCCACAGCCAAAAACTGCAAAAAACAAAACAAAACAAAACACAAATATCCATGGAATTAACTTCTAGAAGCCCAACAGAAATAGCGTGAGAACCAAGAGAAGCCACATTTATGAGATGTGAAGTAAATCTCTCTCAGCTCTCTCAGCTCTCCCAGCTCTCCCAGCCCTGCCCTAAGGAGACGTGAAATAAACCAAAGCAAAGGCAGATACCCTGGCAACCTGCCTTCAGCCTCCTCCCTCACTGTGCCCTTGGACTATGATTGGCCCTGCACCAGTTCCCCAAAGTATAAAAAACCCTCCCCTTCTGCTGGGATGCCTGAACTGGGAGGAAGTGGGTGGGAGAAGCTGGGTTAGGGGATGCCAAAACAAGGCCTCCAAACCAGGATGGCACAGAAACCATTTCAGCATTTTAAAAAATTTGAAGAAATCATATATTCATACCAACAATTATAAATCACACATCTAGCCCACATAAGTTAAAACCCAGTCATCTCACTGAACAATCAGGTTTAATGGTATTTTATGGCCTATGCAGATAAATCTAATTAGAATACACACAAATCTTGGCAAACCTGAGTGGAGGATGAAGTTCACAAAATCTCTGCTCGGTTTTCTCCTCAGGGATTTTTGTCCCTCACTGTGAGGGCCACTGAATGGAGATGCATTAGCCTTAAAGACTGCAGTTAAATTCCAGTGTTAAAAGGCAAGTTGAATATTCTGTAGAACCTTCACAGGAGACCATGTCCTTAAGCTCACCTAATTTTCATAGACTGGATGTGCACCACATGTACATATCAGTACTGAAGGCATAGTTCCTCGTGTTGATCACCTCTGTATGTTGACCAGTTTGTTACAGTCCCTTGCATGGTCAACTTACAGAGATTCTACTGAATTTATGAATAAGAAAACATTAAGATAGTTAAGTGTTGCTTCCACTTTTTTTTTTTTTGAGAGAGAGAGTCTCACTCTGTGGCTCTGGGTAGAATGTCATTGCCTCAGCCTAGCTCACAGCAACTTTGAACTCTTGGGCTTGATCAATCCTCTTGTCTCAGCCTTCCAAACTACAGGAGCACGCACCACAATGCTCGGCTAGTTTTTCTATTTTTAGTAGAGATGAGGTCTTGCTCTTGCTCAGGCTGGTCTTGACACACCTGAGCTCAGGTGATACACCTGCCTTGGCTTCCCAGAGTGCCAGGATTACAGGCGTGAGCTGCCACACTTGGCCTGCTTCCACTTTTCTTTCTTTCTTTTTGAGACAGTCTCACTGTTGCTCTGGCTAGAGTGCCGTAGTGTCACAGCTCACAGCAACCTCCAGCTCCTGGGCTTAAGCGATTCTCTTACCTCAGCCTCACAAGTAGCTGGGACTACAGACACCCGCCACAACGCCTGGCTATTTTTTAGAGACAAGATCTTGTTCTGGCTCAGACTGGTCTCGAATTTGTGAGCTCATGCAATCCACCAACCTCAGCCCCCCAGAGTGCTAGGATCACAGGCGTGAGCCACCGCACCTGGCCCTGTTTCTACTTTTCAGTGATAAGAGTGCATCTAGCTTTGAGTTTAGCCTGCTGCCTATGAAAACTAATCATTACCAGAATTTTACCTACAGGTCTACCTTGAGATACTCTGAAGGTTTACCCTATAAAGGTAAGATAATCCTTTTCTCTTTTGCATGAGAATTGACTTTGGGTTACATAGAGTCTGTATCAAATCCTACATAATTCAAGTAATTTTAGGAAAAAAAAAAAAAAAAAGAGGCAGCAAGAGTGTGTCACCTTTTCTCCCAAGAACTGAGACTCTCCCCACCTGTCCACTTCAGTGGGCACAGCACACCAGGTGTACACCAGTCATGCAAGATAGTCATCTGCATCAGCCATAAGAGACTCCATGAACTGCAAGGCCCCTGGGCAGATGAGGCCACTTTGCTCCATGGCTTCTACAAGTCATTCAGTGAAGAAGGTATATTCTAAATCAATGTAGAAACAGGTTTGATAGCTAATCAGATTTCCTTCTGGAAAATCATCACATTTATTCAAAAACCAAGTATGTGGGTGTCTCTCACATACTTCTTCCTTCCTGATTTTGTTTTTTTGTAAAATATATATTCTTTGCCTTTCTGGACAATTCGGGCTCTTCTCTTCTTTCCAAACTCGGTTCACAACTTTGGTTTCTGAAGAAAACTCTGACTTTACGTCTTCTCTTTGTGGATCTCGTTTACGCTGCATTCCCCTTTAACTGATGTAAGTGAACATTGTACTCGCTGTGCTCAAATATGCTGTCGTTTCACCGTCAACCAGACCCAAAGCTACTCACCATGCAGCATAGGGGAGAGTGGGGTGGGGTGGGTGGACAGGAAGCTCTGGTGCTCACCTAGTGATGGAGAATTCCAGCCTCATTACTCTCGCTTCTCAACCCTGCTCAAGTTCCTTCCTCATTCTCATTAAAAGCACCACTGTCAGGACCCTTAAAAATCAGAAACCTTTCCCTCTGATGTGGACAAACCCTCATGCCTCTGTAGCAGACTCTAGTGACACTGCCTAAAATATTCATGAAAACAAATGATACCTCCGGTTTCGAAAGGAGCAAACCAATGCTCCCTGCTTCCTGAGGCCCTCAGCCACGTGGCCCAGAGCACTCTTCTGGGAGACAGTGGTCAGTTATGGTTTACCTGCTACAAGTTTTTCTCTCTTGCTTTTTTTTTTTTTTTTTGAGACAGAGCCTCAAGCTGTCGCCCTGGGCAGAGTGCTATGGCATTAGAGCTCACAGCAACCTCCATCCAACTCCTGGGCTCAAGTGATTCTCCTGCCTTGGCCTCCCAAGTAGCTGGGACTACAGGCACCCGCCACAATGCCTGGCTATTTTTTGGTTGCAGCTGTCATTGTTGTTTGGAGGGCCTGGGCTGGATTCGAACCTGCCAGCTCAGGTGTATGTGGCTGATAACTGATAGAGCCACAGGCGCCGAGCCTACAAGTTTATTTCTGATCAATCATTCCCAACATTGCGTATGTTATTTACTTTTTGGAAAAAAAGGTTTTATAGAGTTTGAGAATGGAGAGGACATTCTATGCTACACCAGATCAATAAAAATAATGTTGCTCTTTTCCACTCGTGTGACCTACATAATTAAGATAACCTGTAACATGTGAATTACCTGGATTGTACTGTAATATACCTGCTCTGTAAGTTTATAATTTGACAGTATTTACATTTAAGTTTTTAGAAAAATATTTTTTTGGAACTATTAAGAATAGTTGTTTGGGGGCTGGGTAATCCTATAATCCTAGTATTCTGGGAGGCTGACACAGGAGAATCCCTTGAGCTCAGGAGTTGGAGATGAGCCTAAGAAAGAGCAAGATTCCATCTCTACTAAAAATAGAAAAATAGATGGGTGTGGTGTTGAGTGCCTGTAGTCCTATTTGGAGACTGAGCCAGGAGGATCGCCTGAACCCAGGAGTGTGAGATTTCTGTGAGCTAGGCTGAGGCCATGGTACTCTAGCCTGGGTGTAACAAAAAAAAAAAAGTAAGAATTGTTATTTGAGACTTTTTATTATATAAACAGAATTAATACTGCACCCTTCAGAGGTATGGCCTGCTATAAGCCATACCACTTTTATGAGTGAAGAACAGGAAAAATACATTTTTCTTTCTAAATTGTTTCTTGGTAACTGTTAAGACAATTTTCAGAGTTACACATCATAGGCAGTCTTTGGGTTACGGACAACCCAAATTGAGGCAATGCTATACTTACAAATTGGCTCCCAAGGCTCCCCATAGGATAATTTATAAACAATTAAATCAGTAATTTGGGAAGTAGCTTCTTCTGTGCATTTTTTTTTTTTTTTGAGACAGAGTCTCACTTGGTCACTCTTGGCAGTGCTGTGGCATCTTAGCTCACAGCAGCCTCAAACTTTTGGGTTCAAGCGATTCGCTTGCCTCAGCTTCCCAGGTAGCTGGGACTATAGCCACCCACCACAGCGCCAGGCTACTTTTTAGAGACTGGGCCTCGCTCTTGTTCAGGTTGGTCTCAAACTTGTGAGCTCAGGCAATCTACCCACCTCAGTCTCTCAAGTGCTGGGATTACAGGCGTGAGCCACAGTCCTTGGCTCTTTTGTGCATTGTAACAAACCTGCATGGTGTAAGGGGTTTGTTGATACAGCATCTTCATGCTAGTGGCCAGTCTCACTGTTGATAGGTCACTTATGGACAGTGTTACTTTACTTTTAACTTTATTGGAGTCTGTGTTTCTCCTTGTGACTGTGCTGCCAAAGCAAAGTCCACTGCAAGTACAGATGAGCCTGAAGTGAAGGGAAAGGTGATTACAATGGAAACAAAAGTAGGAATAATTAAGCATTTGGAGAACGGCCAGATGCCATCATTCACTGGGAAGTATTAGGCTATCAAGAATCAGAACAATTATAAAGGATAAGGTGAGAATGACGGAACACGTGAAAGAGTGCTCCAGTGAAAGCATCAATCATTAAAAGGAAGCGTGACGGGCTCGGCGCCCGCAGCACAGTAATTACAGAGCCAGCCACATACACTGAGGCTGGCAAGTTTAAACCCACCCTGAGCTAGCTAAACAACGACAACTACAACAAAAAGTAGCCAGGCATTGTGGCGGGTTGCCTGTAGTCCCAGCTACTTGGGAGGCTGAGGCAAAATAATTCCTTAAGCCCAAAAGTTGGAGGTTGCTGTGAGTGGTGACTCCATGGCACTCTACCAAGGGTGACATAGTGAGACTATATCTCAAAAGAAAAAAAAAAAAGGAAGCATAGTGGACTAATTATTGAAACAGAAATGTTTTGTTGGAAGACTAAAATAAATTTAACATTCCTATTACCATAGGAATTAAAGCTCAATTGTTTTTCTCTCGCTTATTGTTACAGTATGGAGTATTATTATTGTAGTACATCTTATTATTACTACCACATAAGCCATTATAACATTGTTATTACCACATATGTACTGTTCATTAGGGATCCAAGTTACATACAAATCTGACCTAAGGAAGTTCTGAGGGATGTATCTCATCCATGACCTGAGGACCACTTCTATAATATTTCCATGTAAAAAAGGTAGCACAGTTGGATTCATGCAGTTTTTAAGTGGACAAATACAGAAAAATCTGCAATCATCTATTAAAATTATATCCCACCAAGAATTTGAATTTGAAAGGTGTTTATAAAAAAGATGTATTCACAGTCTGTCTGAATCAGGTACAAAGCTGTGTCCACAGGAGCAGCCAGACAGTGGACACTGAGAGTATACGGCCCTGCTGACACTCTCATCCCAGCACCTCCAACCCCACCAACAAGACAGTCCTATACTTGCCACTCTGTGCAGCTGAATTTGAGGCTGCCTAGTTTCAAGAGTTATGTGTTTCAAAAAGAAAACTGCTTTCTGGGAAATCTTTCCAGCTATACAGATCAAGTGAAAATGCCAACACTTGGATGTGATCTAAGGGCCCAGGGTGGATTCACACCCAGGAGGTGTTCCCTTGCCAGGAAGCGTGTTTAAGAAAGGGGTTTATCTCAGCACTAGGGTGCTTTTTATTGTGTGGATCTGAGATGTTTCCTATCAGAGGAGAGGACTGATCAGACGATGACATGCAGCTGACTCAGAGCCGTAAGCCTGATGACAGCCTTGTTGTACACTCTGGCAGGCAATTTCAACAAGCATCGTGAAGAACTGAAACTGGTGTTTTTAATCTCCTATGTTTCAGGAATTTACAAAGAGGTGAGAAGATCGCATAGATCACTTCTGTGCTCACACTTAAAATGCTATAGTATTATCTCCATCCTAAAGGCAAAAACGAATGTCCAATTTTCAAGTCTTTCCAAATTTAGTGTTCACAATACTCTTGGAGGTAAAGAGAATGGTAGGTCAGACTGTTCTTTATAGACTACCCAAAAGCAAATTTGGAAAAAAAGGAGCACTTAGGTTTGTTTCTAAAAGAATCAAACAGCCGTTATAACATCAATTTTATAAGCCCTTGGTAGTAGTAGCTCTGAAAAGTGGTTATTGACAAATACCCAATATTTTAAATAAGTTAAAGATCTCATATACACATACCAGAAAACAAGACTACAGCTTCCTTCTGAGTGTATCTTACTCATATTTGCATCCTTAGATTCCAGGGCCATGCCAGGAAGACAGAAGACACTGAACAAATCTTTATACAGTGGTTTCTGATCACAAATGGTCCAATACAGAAAGCCTGGCTCCGGGGCGTGGGATCAGAGGCTTCTTGTAAATGTCTGACCCTGGGAGACTTTATTTGGTAGTTTAACTTTTACTTCACATTCTATAAAGCATGACCAAGAATATATATATTGAATCTCTGGGGCCAAGTAAAGAAGAAACACTAAAATAGTGTTTGGGCTTCTATTATGGAAAGGGGATCTAAAATCAGAAGGACAATAAAAAATAGGAACCCAAGCGTTTAAAGGTAAAAACAAGTTGACCACAGTGGCTCATGCCTAGACTCCCAGCACTTTGGAAGGCTGAGGCAGGAGGTTTGCTTGAGGCCAGGAGTTTGACACCAGCCCGAGCAATATAGTGAGACCCTTCTCTAGAAAAAGTAGAAAAATCAGCCAGGCATGTTGGTGTACATCTAAGTCTCAGCTACTTAGGAGGCTGAGGTGGGATTGCTTGAGCCCAGGGATTTCAAGTAACAGTGAGCTATGATGATGCCACTGTACTTTAGACTAGGCAACAGAGCAGAGACTGTCTCCAAAAAGAAAAAACCAAGTAAAAACACCATTCCTTTACTTATTGCTTCTGTAGTGAAATCAATAAATTGCTTACTGTGACTATTTTCTTTCATGTTCTTAGAATGCTTCCCTCTTTCCATTTTTTTCTGAGAAATTTAGTCATTGAGAGTGAGGTATGGATCCTAGGACCACAAGCTAATCCAGCAAGAATCCAAGAGGAAGGCCAGCACTTCCTCTCTGGAAAAAATTGACAAGTATTTCAAATATGATCAGTATTTCTATAGGCATTGTAGTGACATTCTGTATATAAATCCCCTTTACTCCATAGGCCAGTCAGACGCAGACACATAGTGGCTATTTTTCTTCCTACTGCCCTACTTTTTATAAAAAGGTTGGCTTGGCTGGTCACACTTTATTGTCACTTTTACCTGGCTCCACAGCCAGCCTTCTCCTATGTATATGAAGGCACATACTACGTGAAATCACCAGTAACAATCTGTTTTTCATGTTGAGACGCTAGCATTTTGCTATTTCGAGAAGGACTGAACTGATTCTAAAAAGAATACTTTCAACTTTCTGTGTCGGAGACCAGTGATTTTAAGAAATAAGATGGGTTTTCTGTGTGCTTAACTTGTAATGTGGCTGAGATGTGCTCATACAGGCAGAGTCACTGTCATCTTCCTACATAGGACAATAATACACAAGAGGGGGTTAAACACACACCCCCTACACACACCCTCTCCTGAGGGGAGACTGGTCAGGAAAGATACATGTGGGAATCTCAAGAATGTTTCCAATCACAGATTGGTGTTCAGGTGGCTTTGTTGCAGCTGTGCTTTTTTCAGGATAATACTCCTGCTGCCCCATGTCTGAGAGGAGGAAGAATGAATCTGGGATAAAGGGACTAAAAGGAAAACACTAACCGAGATGACAGAACCTATTACTCAAGTTCCACTCTTCCTTTACATAGCTCTTATTCTTTTTTTTTTTTTTTTTTTTTTTTTGCAGTTTTTGGTTGAGGCTGGGTTTGAACCCGCCACCTCTGGCATATGGGGCCAGAGCCCTACCCCTCTGAGCCACAGGCGCTGCCCACATAGCTCTTATTCTTCCTGCTCTTAACTGCCTATCATCTACCAGTTTTCACTTACACACAAGTTGGTACAGGAACACCACTCCTACTTAGTTTCTTTGGCAAACTATCTTGTGACAGAAAATAAATACCATAAACTCCCAGGAGAACCCCAAACTGGATCATCTGATAGACTGGGAGAGACAACCACACTTAATAGAGGAAAAGCCAGCTTTGCTCCAGCCATGGGAAGAAATGAAGCTTCTCACAAATGCTTACAATGTGATCACTGAGGCTGTGCCCTAGCAATGCTTTATGTAGAGGGGTCGTGTCCCCCTGGCTGATGCTTCTGTGCACTGAACTGCATGGAGATTAAATACAGTAACTTCAGTCACCACCTCTGTTGCCCAATTCACACAAAGGTACATTGACAGAAACATGAAGGCAGACAGGATACCACAAAGCACCCATTGTGAAGTTCTGAGGAACAACCTGGATCTCCTCCTTAACATCCTTAGCTCGTTCTGTCCCCTGAGGCATTGGAGGCCCCTTCTTTCTCTTGGCAGCTGGTTCTTCTCCTGCAGCTCACCAAGTGAAATGGTAGTTTTCTCCAACTCTTGCTTTGTACTGATATGACTAACTCATAATCTTATAATCCACCAGAGCTTTTGGCTATTAGTTCAAATTCTGACCTACTATCAGTGACAGTGGGCTATAGTAAAAAAAAAAAAAAAAAGGAAAACCAGGACAAAAGTGCTTCACCAACCACTTTACTCTTCTTTAATTCTGTCTTTGGGCACACATTCTATCTGCTATGGAAGAAAGTTATGACAGCAAGGCTGACAGCACTGATTTATAACGTATTCTTTGCATCATACAAAGAATAAAGCCCTACAATACCAGAATCATCTGCTACTATGACAGAGCTGCCTTACTTGCTGTGGGAGAGAAGGGAAGGACAGCGACAGAAGAGGCATTGTGGGGCAAGTGAACCTACACGTATATCTAAAAATTAAGAATTTGGTGGAAAATCCAGAATTTAGTTAAGGGTGATAGGGAACTACTGAGCAACAGTTCCATTATTTTCAGAAATTACTGAATTTGGAAACTGCAGTTAATATTTCTAGAATAAAGCAACTTCAGACAAATTCAGGCTGGCCATGGGAAAAAATGGTTCCTAGAGACAATAATGGGTTTCAGTTCTTGACAGCACAAATGGTCAAAATCAACCTACAGACCTGACTTGACTCAAAGTGGGGGGAAAATTCTTATTTAAAAATAATAAATCTGCAGCAGAAAAGTCTGGAAGTGAAAACTTGAGCCCCTTTCCACCTCTCCATTTTGATGTTGGTGCCTATTCTCTTCACAGCACTTCCTGCAAGGTTCAGAATTCAATTAATACAGATTTATTGGGTTGATTTCAACATGTAGTTTAAGATGAAGAGTTCTGTTTGGTTTAAATCACTTCATTTAACCTCTTGGTAATGGTAGTCCTGAGAGTCTCCAGTGTTGGTAAAATCTCCCTGTGACCAAGGGTCAAACCGTTGAGGGAGCACAGCAACTTCTTGGCCCATCACATTTCCTTGTCCTCCTCCCTCGAATCTCGTAGCCTTGCACCGAGGGACACAGTCCACCATGATGAAGAATGTTCAAAACCATTTTCTAAAGACACCTCCTCCCAATGTCCAATACTGTAGGTGGTCAGGAAAACTTGGAAGGAAGCTGCAAAAGTCCAGCTGGGAATCTTTGTTAGATGTGGACACTGGAAAATCACCTTTGTCCTCTCCAGGTTTTATTATAGTCAAAGGAAACATCCATGGGATTCAAACTTCAAATGTGCTAGATATAAAATTGATGGAATGCTAATTGGTCCATAAAGGGCTGTACAAGATAATCCGTGGCAAAGTAGAAAACAAGCCCAAAGGTGATAGAGATTGGAAGAGCTGGCAATGCTTTCTTGAAAATGGCGAGGAGTAATAATGTAAGGCACAAACCCTGTGGAGAGGATGGAAAAGACACAAACTCATACTTAATTCTCAAAGCACTTTCAGGCAAAACAACTCAATCACAAGTCTTTGTTTCAATCTTTTATTTAAAACAAAATTTTTAGAGATAGGATCTTACTCTGTTGCCCACACTGGCATGCAATGGCATCATCAAATCTCCCTATAATCTCAGACTCCTGGGTTCAAGAATCCTCCTGGCTTAGCCTCCTGAGTAGCTGGGACTATAGGCATGTGCCACCATTTTTTGTAGAAACAGAGTCTCACCAAATTGGTCTCAAATTCTTGGCCTCTAATGGTCCTCCCACCTCAGCCTCCCAAAGTGCTAGGATTACAGGCATGAGCCATCACTCTCAGCTTTGGTTTTAATTTAGTTAATTGAATACTTACCTTTGAGGTTAAATTTTAGAACAAATATTCCACTAAATCTGGAAGAGCCGCCATGAAGAAAAAGCAGTTTTCTTTTTCTTTTTTTTTTTGGTAGAGACAGAGTCTCACTTTATGGCCCTTGGTAGAGTGCCGTGGCGTCACACAGCTCACAGCAACCTCTAACTCCTAGGCTTAGGCGATTCTCTTGCCTCAGCCTCTGGAGTAGCTGGGACTACAGGCGTCTGCCACAATGCCCGGCTATTTTTTTGTTGCAGTTTGGCCGGGGCTGGGTTTGAACCCACTACCCTCAGCATATAGGGCCGGCGCCTTACCCGCTGAGCCACAGGTGCCGCCCCTTTTTCTTTTTTGAGACAGTCTCACTTAGTGGCCGTAGGGTTTAGTGCCCTGGTATCACAGCTCACAGTAACCTCAAATTCCTGGGCTCAAGCAAGTCTCTTGCTGCAGCCTCCCGACCTGTGACTACAGGTGCCGGCCACAATGCCCAGCTAATTTTTTCATTTTTAGTAGAGACAAGATCATACTCTTGCTCAGGTTGGTCTCAAACTCCTAAGCTCTAGTAATCCACCCACCTCAGCTAACGAGAGTGCTAGGATTACAGGCATGAGCCACCCTACCCAGCCCCAAAAAGTAGCTTCTTGATTAAAAAGGTAACATTTATTTTGCTTTGAGTTTACTATGGTTCACATTGTTCATATTTCATCCTGTAATTTAGGAAAGGAATAAACTTTGAAAATAAGTAAAACTATTTTTGGAAAAAAATTAAATACTGAAATTTCTATCTAACATACTGAGTTGGGCCAGAAATGATAGTTAATGTCTGTAATCCTAGCACTTTGGGAGGCCAATGCAGGAGGATCACTTGAGCCAGGAGTTCAAGACCAGCCTGAGCATCATAGCAAGGTCTCATCTCTACAAAAAACCCAGAAAAACTAGTGGGCATGGTGGTGTACACCTGTAGTCACAGCTACTTGAGAGACTGAGGCAGGAGGATCACTTGAGCTCAGGAATTTGAGGTGGCAGTGAGCTATGATGACACCACTGCAATCTAGCCTGGGTAACAAAATGAGACCCTGTTGCAAAAAAAAAAAAAAATACAAATTGAAGGTTATTATGATTTTAATTTGACTCATTAAAATCCCAAGGGTGAAGAGCATTCTTTATGCTACAATGGGAACAAAGAGATGCTCATTAGAGATGCTAACAAAAGTTTGCTTATGAAGAGTAGAATGCCATAAATAATACGGTTCACTTTTTACCCTAGTTACTGAGACACTAAGCTATAATGCCTGGAAGCCGAGCATTATTCTGGTTCATTAAGAATAAGCAATCTTCTTAAAAGACATGATGTATCCAATAAATATGTCCAAATCCAGAAAACAAACCTCAAGGGACAAATAAAATACATGGAAATTCTAACTTAGTATGATAAATCACAAATGTAATCACAACATAAATGCACAAGGTTCTCCTTACCTAATCATCTAACTTCACTAACAGACTTCAAAGATAATCACATCTTTAGTAAAAATAGCAGTAAGAAATATTTTACCAAGTTTTTAACTTAAATCATAGTTTTGAAATCTTCAGGGTTCAAGCTATAAGCAAGATTTATGAGATCATGCACGGCATTAGTTTCTCTCACTGTGCACTTGCTGCCCAAATGGACACCGTATGCTGTACTTCTTGTCACCAAGTGTGAAATGAGCAAACCCTCAGTAATTAAGTCCAGGGACTAAGTGAAGATCTGTTTCTCTCTTTAAGAACTGACATCTAGCAGAGATAAAATTTCATTCCCGTGTATGCTGCTTCAGGGCTTGAAGCAGTAATTACTAACCAGAAGTATTTATCAGAATTTCCTGGCAAACTTTGAAAAATTACACAATTAAAAAAATTAAATAAGAATATCTCAGGGCAGGCTCAGCTCCTGTAAGCACAGTGGTTACGTCGTCAGCCACATACACCGAGGCTGGTGACTTCGAACCCAGCCTGGGCCAGCTACACAACAATGACAACTGCAACAAAAAATAGCTGGGCGTTGTGGTGGGTGCCTGTAGTCCGAGCTACTTGGGAGGCTGAGGCAAGAGAATGGCTTAAGCCCAAGAGTTAGAGGTTGCTATGAGCTGTGATGCCATAGCACTCTACCGAGGGCAACATAGTGAGAGACTCTGTCTCAAAAAAAAAAAAGAACATCTCAGGGCAGAGCTCACAGGTGATTTTAACGTGCAGCAAGGAAGGAGAATTACTGAGGTGAGGTCCAATTATCTGTGTTTTTAAAAATCTCCTCAAGGGACTGGAACACTTAGCTTACCTGGAGTTAAAACAGAATTGCCTTTAAAAGAATAATCAATTTTGACATTAGGAGTCTGCACATTTTCACTAGTGTATACTTACAATTAATATGGCTACAAAACAGGCTATGGTTGTGTTCCAGTCTCCACTGGCTGTTGCTGAAGCTTTACCAACAAGAACACTGTAGAAAATGAAATCTCCCAATCCAAGTTTTACTCCTCCTAAAAAGGAAAGATTTGCTATGATTTCATAATTCAAAAATATCAGTGCCCTACTCTACCCTGCATTAAATGAAAGTCAGTAAATGATATACAAAATTAGGCTTTAGCTAGGTTTTCTTCCTTTCTTTCCCCTCTCTTTTCTTTGTTTTCAACAATAGGAGTTTCACTTTCTGCGAAGAGTAGGAAGCCATATAATATAGGCCTTAAGCAACCACTGACTGACTCTGGTACCTTAACAACAGTTGTTGATTTTATCAATAATAACAATAATAATAATTGTCATCTATTGAATGTCTATTATACTCAGCACTTATACTAATAAATTAATAAATCCTCATAAGAGCCTTTTAAAATAGGCATCATCTTTAAAAAAAAAAAAACAGCTTCATTAAACTACAATTTCTTTTAAAATTTATGCATTTTATGATTCAATGATGGAGGAAAATGTACAGATCTGTACAACCCTCACCACAATCCACATGTTAAAACTGCCTGAAATTTAGTATCTTACCTTCCTACTACTAAAATTCCTTCCTCTACTTGAAGAAACTAGCAAAATCTGTCTCCCTGTCTATGGAAGTTACAGAAAGTCTCTATGAATCCATTTTCACTCCTAGAAAGGACAGGCTAATTTCACCACTCTGATAAACTGAATAAAAATGTCTCACACTTTTAATTAAACATTTTGTTCTATTTTCTGATTAAATGTTGATTTTTAAAAAGTTGTTCTGAAAGACATACGTGTCTTTTACAAACCCAATCCAAATTCTAGTGTCAACTGCTACTTTTTGTAAGTAACCATAAATGTAGTTTAACCCGCCAATGTAATCAGTGATGGTTATGTGTGTGCTGGATACTAAGATGATGAAGATTGTCAATTTTTTTTTTTTTTTGGTAGAGACAGAGTCTCACTTTACCGCCCTCGGTGGAGTGCCGTGACATCACAGGACTCACAGCAACCTCCAGCTCTTGGGCTTCCGCTATTCTCCTGCCTCAACCTCCCGAGTAGCTGGGACTACAGGCGCCCGCCACAACGCCTGGCTATTTTTTGGTTGCAGTTCGGCCGGGGCTGGGTTTGAACCTGCCACCCTTGGCATATGGAGCCGGCGCCCTACTCACTAAGTAATAGGCGCCACCTGAAGATTGTCAATTATTAGTTTATAGTAGCCCCTGATAAAGAAAATACTACTCTGAACTTAAGAGGGGCAATACTTGAGTTTTTCGTTAAAAGCAAAAAAGCTGGGTGGCACCTGTGGTTCAGTGAGTAGGCGCTAGCCCCATATACCACGGGTGGTGGGTTTGAACCCAGCCCCAGCCAAACTGCCACCAAAAATAGCCGGGCATTGTGGTGGGTGCCTGTAGTCCCTGCTACTTGGGAGGCTGAGGCAAGAGAATTGCCTAAGCCCAAGAGCTGAAGTTTATTGTCAGCTGTGATGCCATGGAACTCTATCCAGGGCGACAAAGTGAGACTCTGTCTCAAAAAAAAAAAAGAAAAAGAAAAAATGTTGGACATGCAGAGGACACAAGAAGGTGAGAAGGAGAGGTAATCTTTTAATTGGAAGAGGCAGTCATTAAAGAATTATGCTGTTGCTCTGGTCAACAACTACATTATTTGTTTCTTTTGGTTCCAGATACTTATGAGGAAGGAAAGAGGAAAGTAACAGAAGAGGGAACTTATTTATTGTGATAATTCTGATGGCAGAAAAAAAAAACAAAGGCAAGTAAAGCCTGATGTAAGAGTAGGCAGCTATGTCCAGGAGTGTGAAAGTCATAGGCTGCAGCTGAAAACTCAGCCAAGTAACAGTCATAAATATGCCCACGGTAAGTTCTGACTCAGAAGATTCAGAGCAAGGTATAAAAAGTGTTCTACTCAAACTGAAGTATAATGTCAAGGTCATAATAATGATTAATTAAGCTAAGGAATCTAGGTGTTTGTTTCTTAAAAATTACTTAATATTCTTATAATGTTTTAATTGAGTTTCACTTTTGTGGAAAAGAAAATTGAGGATGACTTAGTTGTTAAGATGTGCTATTCCCTCATGCAAACATTATCATCTCTAAGGCTAATGGAAGATATGACTGAGCCCTAACCAAAGGACTCTAATGGCTGATTAATGTTCCTAAGAAGTCCTAAAGTGCTAACTTAAATCTATCAATTGGCAACACATCTTAGACACTAAAGAAATAGTTGCATTTCTGCCAATATCCCAAATCACTTTATCTTTAAAATTAATTAGATATAGTATTTGCCAACAAATAGAATAACAATATAGGCTCAGTACCTGTAGCACAGTGGTTGCAGCGCCAGCCACATATACCAAGGGTGGCGGGTCTGAACCTGGCCCAGGCCAGCTAAACAACGATGACAACTGCAACAAAAAATAGCTGGGCGTTGTGGTAGGTGCCTGTAGTCCCTGCTACTTGAGAGGCTGAGGCAAGAGAATTGCTTAAGCTCAAGACTTTTGAGGTTCCTGTGAGCTGTGACACCAGGGTACTCTACCAAGGGGCAACATTAGTGAAATTCTGTCTCAAAAAAAATAAATAAATAAAATAACATTTGCATGTAAAAGACTATAACATGCAAATCCACAGATCATGGTATAGGCAAAGAGTGAAATATATCCACAAAAATAATTTTTTTATTTTTGGACACTGAGTTTTGCTATGTTGCCCTCGGTAGAGTGCCAAGACATCACAGCTCTCAGCAACTTCACAACTCCTGAGGCTCAAGTGATCCTCTTGTCTCAGCCTCCCAAGTAGCTGGGAGCCCACCACAAGGCCCAGCTATTTATAAAGTTAGGATCTCGATCTTGCATAGGCTAGTCTCTAATTCCTGAGCTCAAACAATCTGCCTGGTTCGGCATTGCAGAGTGTTAGGATTATAGATGTGAGCCACCACACCGGCCCTATTAATGAAAAAAAAAAATTCTTTTTGATATAGTCTTAACTCTGTCACTCTCAGTAGAGTATCATGGTATCATAGCTCATAGCAACCTCAAACGCTTGGGCTCAAGTGATTCTCTTGCCTCAGCCTCCCGAGTAGCTGACACTACCACAAAGCCTGCCACAAAGCCTGGCTGTTCTTAGAGGCAAGGTCTTGATCTTGCTCAGGCTGGTCTCAAACCTGTGAGCTCAGAGAAATCCACCTGCCTTGGCTTCCCCAAGTGATAGGATCACAGGCATAACCCACTGGGCCCAGCCCTATTAATGAAATTTTTGCACATGAATATATTACAATCATGAAGTCTTAATTGGAATAATTATTTTTATTTATTTATTTTTTAAGAGACACGGTCTTGCTATGTTGCCCAGGCTGGAGTACAGTAGCTATTCATAGGTGCTATCTCCTACTGATCAGCATGGGAGTTTTGACCTGCTGTTTCCAACCTGGGCCAGTTCACCCCTCCTTAGGCAATCTGGTGGCCCCCTGATGCCAGGAGTTCACCATACTGATGCAGAACTTAGTGCAGACATCCAATCCTGGACTCAAGCAATCCTCCTATCTCAGCCTCGCAAGTAGCTGGGACTAGAGGCACGCGCCACCACATCCAGCTGGAATAATTATTTTTTAAAAAATATTTTACTTCAGAAAATGAGTGCCCCTGGTCTTGAGAAACATCCATACATAAAAATAATTAAAATAATTATTAATTGGCTGTAAAAGGCCAATTTAAAAATTCTGGGCAGGTCTGATATTAGAGGGTCATCAGAACTTACTAACATTAGTGTCACTAAAGTTGGTATATAACCTTCTACAGCTCAATTTGACTGGCCTTAAAAAAATAAATAAAAAATCAAAAATCTGCAGGGCAGAATTTTGCCTATTAATAAACTTAACTGTAACAAAAATCACTATTAGTGATATTTTTCACTAAAAGGTATATATGATACAGAATTAGACTGTAATGTTCTCTATTCATTTTATTCTTGGAGAAGTTGATAAGGTAGCCACCGAAAGAAATCCAAGACTTTGCAACATGGAGAAATCACATACTTTCCTCTGGATCTTCACTGGCTAGGATGCTGTTGGAAAATTCCTGGGCAACTGCTCGTGACTCAGGGGTAGAGCGATGAGGCCCTAGCTGACTGTCCCTCTGGGCTTCCCACTCTTCACTGAAGCCACCATCATCATTCTCTGCAACAGTGTCTTGTGACTCCCTTTCCGCACCTTCAAGAGAAAATGGAAATAACAGCTCTAACATTTAGAAAAATTTCTTAATAACTTTAAGAAAATTACTCAGAAACACTACTTGTCATTGTAACTAGGTCAGCTGGCTCGCTCTCTGTTTTTTTTTTTTTGAGACATAGTCTTACTTTGTGACCCTTGGCACAGTGCCTTGGCGTCATAGCTCACAGCAATCTCAAACTCTTGAGCTTAAGTGATCCTCTGCCTCAGCTTCCCAAGTAGCTGGGACTATAGGAATCTGCCACAATGCCTGGCTATTTTTAGGGAGATGGTTTTGCTCTTGCTCAGGTTGGTCTCTCCTAAGCTCAGGTAATGCACCCACCTTGGCCTCCCAGAGTGCTAGAGTTACAGATGTGAGCCACCCTGCCCAATCATAGGTCAGCTGGGTCTTAAACCACAAAAAAACAAGCTCTAGCAGTGCCTGCTGGTGACTTCTCCAACAACCATTTTCTCTGGTACTTCCTGAGAGCAGAATCCTAATTCATTTGGGTTTCCACTCCACAACCATATGACTCTGCTGGTAAATCCTGACCAACCTACCATTCCTCTTCCCAGTAAATGTTCTAAGGCTGTGGGGTTGTGACTCAGTGTGAGTAGGAGAAATTTCTTACTCTTTAGAGAGATTAAGGAAGAAACAAACCTTTTCTTCCCCTAGATATTATCTTATCTTGCTGTATATGATGTGTGGGCTGACACTTGTAACCATGAAGAGCAGTGAGACTGAGGACTAAGCCTATATACCAGTGGTTCTCAACCTGTTGGTCACAGCCCCTTTGGACTGTATTAAAGGTTCGTGGCATTAGGAAGGTTGAGAACCACTGGTATATACTAAATAAAGATGACATAGTAGGAGGAAGAGGAAGAACTTGGGCCCTTAGCAACATCAATGAGCTATACAGTTAACCAACTCTATGAAGGACTCAGGACTTCTCATGGGAGAGAATATATTTCTTCTTTGTTTAAGGCAACTGAATTCTTTGCATCTGAAAGTTTTCTGTTGGCACTCAGCACTGGCCTGAATGACTAAAATATAAAAGTGAATTCATTACAGCAGGGAGGGGAGAAAGGAAGAGAAGTAAATTGCTTTATGAGCTAGTCATTCCATTATAATGCCTATCAATCAGACTAAAAATGGTGAGGACAACAATCTTGAGAAACTTCCATACATTAAAAATAATTAAAATAAGTAAAGCTCAAATACTTTTTTTACTCCTTTATTTTCTTATAAAAGTAATACATGCTCACAGCAGAAGTAGATTTACTATGAATAACTAAGTAAAGTTTGTAAACATCAGGGCTCTTCCTTGTACAGACTTCCTGTGGGACAGCCCTAGCAGCAATTATGTATTCTAGAGTGCCAAGGCCTCATCATAGCACATAGCAATCTCAAACTCATAGGCTCAAGCAATCCTCCTGGCTCAGCCTCCCAAGTAGCTGGGACTACAGGTGCTCACCACAATGCCTGGCTAATTTTTTTCCTATTAGTAGAGACAGGGTTTCACTCTTGCTCTGGCTGGTCTTCAACTCCTGAGCTCAAATGATTCTCCCACCTCAGCCTTCCAAAGTGGGAGCAATCATACCTACTCTATATTCTTTTTCTTAACCAAGTTTCCACAAAGCCTGAACCCCTTGGTTCAGAGTTTATAAAATCATCTAAGAATAAGACTTTTATAAATAGCATGCTCATCTGCTCTTTTTTTTTTTTTTGAGACAGTCTCACTCTATTGCCCTGGGTAGAGTGCCGTAATGTCATAGCTCACAGCAACCTCAAATCCTCTTGCCTCAGCCTCCCTAGTAGCTGGTACTATAAGAGCCCACCATAATGCCCAGCTATTTTTTTCTATTTTTAGTAGAAATGGGACCTCTTGCTTTTGCTCCAGGAGTCTCCAACTCCTGGGCTCAAATAATTCACTGGCCTCAGCCTTCCAGAGTGCTAGGATTAAAGGTGTGAGCCACTGAGCCTTGAGCTTCATCTTGATCTTTTAATTTAGGTACTTATTTACTTCCTAGAGGGAAGATGAAGCATTGACTCCTATCCTCTTACCCATGCATGCAAGTACATTAACTCCTCCTAACTTTCCAATTGTCATCATTTTATGTTAAATTCAGTTTTGATATTATCACTATGCAAACAGTACTCACAACTAAATTTTGCTACAGCCAGAATATACTATAATTACTTTTTTTTTTTTTGTGACAGAATCTCATTTTGTCACTCTCGGTAGAGTGCTGTGGCATCATAGCTCACTGCAGCCTCAAACTCTTGGGCTTAAGTGATTCTCTTGCCTCAGCCTCCCAAGTAGCTGGGACTACAGGCGCGTGCCACAATGCCTGGCTATTTTTGTTGTTGTTGTTGTCATTATTGTTTTGGCAGGCCTGGGCTGGATTCAAACTTGCTAGGTCTGGTATATATGGCTGGCACCCTAGCTGCTGAGTTACAGGCACCAAGCCTACATTTGGATTTTTGAACAACTTTTTGTTTTCTCTGGAAAACTGCCTCCTTTTTTTCCTGGATGGATTCTTTGTGTATTACCTTTGACTGATTTATCCTCAAATTGTCTGACAGAATTCAAATGCAGTAGGTAATCTCTCTATTCTATCATTTTTTGCCCTCGCACAGACATCCCTATTGGAGACCTATGTCATTTTGTTCCAATCTAATTTCTATTAATAGTTTCACTAACACAATGGTTTTCAAGTAGGGGTGGCATCAGGGGGTAGGAACCAGTATGTAGGAATTTTTGGTTATCATATGGCCTTGAAGGCACTACGGGCATTTAGTGGGTGAGAGGCTAGCACGCAATGTGATGGAAAGTCCAACACAATGAAGAACCGTCCCATCCAAAATATCAGCAGCATTTTCCCTGAGGAACTCTGCAGTTCATCCCCTCCTTCTCACTTCAAAGCCCTTGCCGGTTGCTCTTCTAGAAAGCTCTTCCTCTACTCCTATTATCACTTCCTCAGGGAAGTCTTCCTTGACTATTTAGAATACTTAAAATTCCCCTTGTATAAACTTGCATAGCACCTTAAATATCTTCTTTATAGTATTTATGAGAACTGTATGAATTATGTATATAACTATATGTTAAATGTCTGTCTCCTCAAATAGACTAAGCTCCACAAGAGCAGGGTATGTCTTGTTCAGTGCAATATTCTGGGTGCCGGGCAAAGTACTGGGCATGCAGGCACTCAAGCAACATTTGTCAAAAGAATAAAATCTTTTTTTTTTTTTTTGAAACAGAGTTTTATTATGTCGTCCTTGGTAGAGTGCTGTGGTGTCATAGCTCACAGCAACCTCAAACAATTGGGCTTAAGTGAGTCTCTTGCCTCAGCCTCCCAGGTAGCTGGGACTACAGGCACCTGCCACAACGCCTGGCTATTTTTTTGTTGTAGTTGTCACTGTTGTTTATCAGGCCCAGGCCAGGTCCAGCCCCGATGTATGAACAACTGAGTGATTCTACCCTGCCCTCAAGGAGCTTATAGTCTATTTGAAGAGACAGACAGTTAACATATAGTTATATAAATAATTCATAGTTGTGATATAACTAACCAGTGTGATATAACCTAACCACTGAACTATGGGCACCGAGCCAAAAGAATAAAATCTTTTTTTTTTTTTTTTTAATTTCCTTGCTTATTTTTCTTTCTTTCTTTTTTTTTTTTTTTGAGACAGGGTCCCACCCTATACCCTGAGCAGAGTGCAATGGCGTTGTAGCTCACCACAACCTCAGACTCGGGCTACGGGTACCCCGCTGCCTCAGCCTCAGGAAGTTGGAAGCCGCTGGGATTACAGGCGCTCGCCGCGCGCCTTGCTTGGTTTTTTCATCTTTTTTAGGAGTCGGGGTCTCACTCTCGCTCAGACGAGTCTCAAACTCCTGAGCTCAAGCAATTCTCTCTCCTCAGCCTCCCACAGTGCTGGGATTACAGGCGAAAGCCACCGCGCCCGGCAAGAATAAAATCTTGATGTACCAAATTCTCATCCTCACATACACACATACATATAAAGTCACAGAGAATGAACCTAATTTTCTTCAGCTTAACACAGGTTAACACAACAACCAGGCTTGTAGCAATTGTTGCCACTGTATTTCCTGCTTTTCTAGTAGGTGTACTACTTGTCTAACACCATCTTGTTCTATTTCCCTGCTCATGGCCGAATAAAGCCTGGTATCTTTGGGTCCCAAATATGAATCCACAACTCAAAGTGTCCTCCTTGAATTTATCCAAATGCTAACGCTACAGTTTTCTTGGCTCTATAAAACCTCAACTCTCCCTTTCCTGACAAATGGAAACTCTGGCCTTTTTTCTGCACTCATTTTTATTTTTCTTGTTTTTCAATTTTCTTCTAAGGTCAGCCCTTTGTTTTGCATTTAAAAACTTTCCTTTCATCACCATTTATATTGTGCTGTTATTCTTCAAGGGGAATTAGTTGTTCCTAATAACAACTTCTAATTTGTGCTCCCCTTAGTATCTTCTGTATCGCCACAGGGGACCTTTCACTCTCCCATCCTAACCCTTTATTATTCTCTTCCAGAAAGTCATTTTCACTGGAATATTTGAGCTTCTCAGTCTAAACATCACCATATCTCTAATCAAATTATACTTAAGTTATTCTGGCCATGTTAGACAAGAGACTCATTTTTACATGTTTGGAGGAAAAGAGTGAATTTTTTCCTTAAAAAAATCATAGCCTTAATTTGAACCTTTCCATGCTTGTATGATGTATTCAGTGGCAGAAATCTTAATCTAGGGTTCCTTGATTGTACTGCTGGGCCTGGAGTATCTGAACTCCTTAAATTATTAAATATGTACTGGGTATTACCACAGCTTTCAAGAGCTTTTCAAAGGAATCCATGACCAAAGAAAGAAGCTAAAATCATTGCTTCATAAACCACTGTTAGCCTGTAAGATGATGATGACCATAAAAAACAGGATAATTCCAAATAAAAGTAACCTACTTTCTGTATTATACTTAGAGCTTCTGGATACCCTCTTCTGGGCTTCTGGGTCTCCTTCTGCCATATTCACCAACCACACCATTGTTGCTGTTGAGAAAGACAAAATTCCAAGTAAGCACTGGAAATACAAAAGGAAAGACAGTAGAAGGCAGTTACCTTCTATACAAATTGCTAATCTTATTAATGCTGATTTAAGAATCCTTAACAATCAGAAGTAAATGTATGTAAAAACAATAAATGATTCTCTTCGATTTTATTATTTTTTTGAGACTTGGTCTCACTTTGTCACCCTCAGGAGAGTGTCGTAGTGTCATAGCTCACAGCAACCTCAAACTCTTGGGTTCAAGTGATCCTCTTGTCTCAGCCTCCCACGTAGCTGGAACTATAGATGCCCACCACAACGCCACTATTTTTAGAGACAGGTCTTGTGCTTGCTCAGGCTGGTCTCAAACTCCTGAGCTCAAGCAATTCACCCATCTCGGCCTCCTCGAGTGCCTAGGATTATAGGCGTGAGCTACTGCACCTGGACCTCTCCTTGATTTTAGTAGATAAAAAAATCTGAAACTGACTCTTTAGTGTAGTAGTCAAATTGCAGCTGTTGGCCAGGTGTGGTGGCTCATGCCTGTAACCCAAGCACTCTGGGAGGCTAAGGTGGGTGAACTGCCTACACTCACTGGTTTGAGACCAACCTGGGCAAAGTGAAACCCTGTCTCTACTAAAAATAGAAAAATTAGCTGGGCATAGTGGTGCACACCTGTAGTCCCACATACTCAGGAGGCTGAGGCAAGAGGATAACTTGAACCCAGGAGTTAGAGTTTGTTATGAGCTATGATGCCATGGCACTCTATCCGGGGTGAGACAGTGTGACTGTCTCAAAAAACAAACAAACAAACAAACAAACAAACATACAAAAAAGCCAAAATGCAGCTGCTATCACAAAACTGATCATCATTGTTTATAGTCCCTGAAAAGTAGCCAGAAGGAAAACTGTTTAGGCTAGCAAAATACCACTGGAATAATAGCTGGACTAGTTGAATGTCCAAAAACAGTGTGACCTCACTGATGAAAATTACTTATTGGAATTAAATTCAAGGACAAATTGGGGTTCACAAAAATCTCAGAAATGATTATAATTTAAAAGATACATGGAAGGGCGGCGCCTGTGGCTCAAAGGAGTAGGGCGCTGGCCCCATATGCTGGAGGTGGTGGGTTCAAACCCAGCCCCAGGCCATAAACTGCAAAAAAAAAAAAAAAAGATACATGAAAGAAAGTTTCTTCATATTATGTCTCACTTTTAGAATGAATGTTTAATAACTCCACATGTTTTAAATGTGGAGTAAGAAAAAAAGTTAAAAGCAATAAACAGTTGGACAGTCCACTGGCCTATATCCTTTATATATCAAAATACATATCTAGGGTGGTGCCTGTGGCTTAATGGAGTAGGGCGCCAGCCCCATATACCGGAGGTGGCAGGTTCAAACCCAGCCCCAGCAAAACAAACAAACAAACAAAAAAAAAACTGCAAAAAAAAGAAAATACATGTCTATCTATATATCTTTATAGATCTAGACATACACACATCTCTCTAACACATTTTAGTTAAGAGATAATGTAAATACTTTAAAATGGTGTTTCTTTCTCTTACATACTGCAGGAATGAAAAATGGTATAACCCCTATTGGAAGGGAATTTGGTAACATCCAACAAAACTATATTTGCATTAAACCTTCAACCCAGCAAAAAGTTTTGGGAATTTATCCTAAAGATATACCAACAATAACACAAAAACACACATGTGCTGTATGAAGCTACAGTTGGAATCCATGCCAGCAGCAACCTAAGTCCAGTCTGGTCATAGTAAGCAATTTAAAGTAAGAAATTGCATCTATGTCTCCTGGCTTTTTATCCCTATAATTCTATAATTATATCCATATTCTTAGTACTTTTAGGATTCTTGAAGAACTTATGAAACAAATACACAGGAAAAAAGTTTGAAAAAAAAATTTTTTTTAAAGACATAGTTTTACTCTGTGGCCCCCGGCTAAAGTACTGTGGCATTACCCCAGCTCACAGAAACCTCAAATTCCTGGGCTCAAGCAATCCTCCTCCTGAGCACCATACCCACCCACCACAATGCCTAGCTAATTTTTCTAATTTTTCAGACTGGTATTGAACTCCTGAGATTAAGCCACCCTCTTGCCTTGGCCTTCCAAAGTGCTAGGATGACAAGTACGAGCTACCATGCCCAGCCCAGTGTTGCTGTTTTCTTATATTCTGTAAAAACACTAAGTACTTTTTCTCTGAAGTACTAATACTGAAGTGGATACACCCACCCATATACAGCTCCCTTCCCTACTATCACCCATAGGATATTGCACGTATTGTTTTAAATCTTGATTTTGTATTTAATAAATGTAATTTTGGACATTTAAAAAAACAGTTGGACATACATAAGGCATCTCATTCTTTTTGATGGCTACACAATGATCCACTGTATGAATGTACCATAATTATTTGAAAGTGCCCCCTTTCCCTAGTATAAGCATCGTTTTTGTGAACACATTTCATACTTTTCAAGTATATTCCTTAGTCTAAATTCCTACCATTAAATATTAACATTTCATGTCACATTTTGTGTACACAAATATAAGTTACACAAGTAGATTTTAATTTCTAGACAAAACATGGAAGAAGCTTATACACAAATGTTCACTAAGAGAAAAATGTTGATGCTCAAAACTTCATCTATTCTTTTCTTCCAATAAATACAGAAACACACGATAATAAATTTATGTTGGAAATAGAAAAGATCCTCACATTCCAGACATCACCTATTCTAAAACTACCCATCTTCTTTAGCTACGAGCACAACCTGGCTAATTTTTCTATTTTTTTTAAGAGACAGGGTCTTGCTATCTTGCTTAGGTTTCTCTCCAACTCCTGGCATCAAGAGATCCTCCCAGTTTGGCTCCCAGAGTGTTAGGATTACAGGTTATGACCCACCACGCCTGGCAGAGACAGGAATCTTTGATACAGTGGGTGATATTTACTATACCTCTCCTTTACCACCTCTTTTCTGCCTATACCATTGCTTGCATTGCCATCACCAGCTAAACACCCCTCTTTCCTTTGGAATATTGTTTCTGGCTCTACCATTCTACAGAAATTGCTCTCTTAAACGTCACTAATGGTAGCTTATGTACAAATCCTGTGTGGTTTACTTAACCCTCATTATCTTCAACTTTTGTTTTTCCTTTTTAAAGAAACAGGGTCTCACTCTATCACCTAGGCTAGAATGTGGTAGTGCAATCACAGCTCATTATGGCCTCCTATTCCTGGGCATTAGCAATCCTCCCACCTCAGCCTCCCAAAGTGTTGGGATTTAGGTGTGATCCACCATGCTTGACCTCACTTCTAGTGTTGTTGTTTGGTTTTTTGGGTTTTTTATTTTTTTTTTTGAGATGGTATCTCACTCTGTTGCCCAGGCTAGAGTACTATGGTGTCATCACAATTCATAGCAACAACAAGCTCCTGGGTTCAAGCGATCCTCCTGCCTTAGCCTCCCAAGTAGGTGGGACAATAAGCGCCCACCACAAGGCCTGGTTAGGGTTTTTTGGGGTTTTTTTTTTTTTTCTATTTTAAATAAAGTTTGGGCTGGTCTCAAACTCCTAAGCTCAAGAGATCCTCCTACTTTGGCCTCCCAGAGTGCTAGAATTATAGGCATAAGCACTTCAGCTGGCCATCACTTCTTTTTTTGAATCACTTGTGTACTCCTAGAGCAATAGTTCTCAACCTGTGGGTCGCAACCCTTTTGGGGGTCAAATGACCCTTTCACAGGAGTCACCTGAATACATCCTGCATATCAAATATTTACATTATGATTCATAACAGTAGCAAAATTAGTTATGAAGTAGCCATGAAAATAATTTTATGGTTGGGGATCACCACAACATGAGGAACTGTATTAAAGGGTTGCAGCATTAGGAAGGTTGAGAACCACTGTCCTAGAGCTTAACTACTCTATGCTGAAGTTCTTTAACTTTGCATTTCTAACATCAAATTTTCGTCAAGCACTAGTACTTTATTTCTAAACACATGCTAGAAATTTCTACCTGAATGGCCCACAGGTACCATCAATTAAATTCCATATGGCCCACAAAACATATATAACTATTCTACCTCTGAAACCTCTCATCATTCTCTTGATTGCTATTGCCAGTATCATACAAGCCCTATTTTCCACTAGATCATGGCAACATCATCTTAGTATGCTTCCCATGGTCTTAGCATCCACCTCCTCCAATTCATCTTACACAATGCCTTCAGCTTACAAAGGCACTGCTCTGATCACTCTCTTTTTATTTCTTCTGCTTGAGAACCTTCTGATTCCCCAGGGATCACTAAATAGCACACAGATATATAAACCAAACAGTCTTTGGTATCCTTGATCTTTTGCTTTAATCTGCCTTTTCAAACTCATCTTCTAGTATCCTCCTTCCTACTTCATATTCCATCTTCTAGTTAAATCAAACACTTGAAACCTGATAAAGATGCTTCACACTTTATAACTCCAAATCTTTCTTTGTGATGAGCCCACTTTTAGATTCAACACTTTCATCTCTACTTGTAAAATCCTATCCATCCTTAAAAGTTTCTTTTTTCTTTTCTTTTTTTTTTTTTGTGAGATGGAGTCTCACTATGTTGCCTCAATCTCCTGGGCTTAAGTAATTCTCTTGCTTCACCCTCCCGAGTAGCTGGGACACCCAGTTACTTTTTGGTTGCAGTTGTCATTGTTGTTTAGCAGGCTCAGGCTGGGCTCAAACCTGCCAGCCTCAATGTATGTGGCCAGCGCCTTACTCACTGAGCTATGGGTGCTAAGCCCATTCTTAAAAGTTAAGAACCAAGAGCGGTACCTGTGGCTCAGTGGGTGGGGCACCAGCCCCATGTACCGAGGGTGGTGGATTCAAACCCAGCCCTGGCCAAACTGCAACAAAAAGATAACTGGACGTTGTAGCGGGCGCCTATTCCCAGCTACTCGGGAGGCTGAGGCAAAAGAATTGCTTAAGCCCAAGGATTTGGAGGTTGCTGTGAGCTGTGACGCCACAGCACTCTACCGAGGGTTAATAAGTGAGACTCTGTCTCAAAAAAAAAAAAAAAAGTTTCAAACCAAATGCTGTGTCGTGTACGAAGCCTTCTCTGATTCCCCAGCCATATTTTTCTTTTCTTTTTTTTTTTTTAATTAAGTCATAGCTGTGTACATTGATATGATCATGGGGCATCATACACTAGTTTCACAGACTGGTTGACACGTTTATATCACACTGGTTAACATAGCTTTCCTGGCAATTTCACAGTTATTGTGTTAAGACATTTACATTCCA
>CAUYPK010052236.1:0-12379 GCA_963574355.1 Loris lydekkerianus | reverse complement strand
AAGCTGCTTGCAGTCGGCCATCTTGCCCCTCCCTCATCTGTCTTTTTTGGAAAAGGCTCTATTCATCTCTCTTCTCCAGTGATATGTGGGATAGTTGTTTCTTTTTTGTTGACTGATTTGAGTTCTATATAAATTCTAGTTGTCAAGTTTTTGTCTAATTCATAATATGTAAATATCTTTTCCCATTCTGAAGGTTGTTTGTTTTGGTTGTTATTTCCTTAGCTGTAATTTAATTAAGTCCCATTTGTTTATTTTTGTTTTTGTTGCAATTGCCATGGAAGTCTTCTTTATAAAATCTTTCCCCAGTCCAATATCTTCAAGTGTTTTTCCTACATTTTCTTTGAGGATTTTTATTGTTTTATCTATCTTGAACCAATTTTTGTAAGTGGTGAGAAGTGTGGATCCAGTTTCAGTCTTTTACATGTGGTTATCCAGTTCTACCAAGCACTATTTATTGTATAGGGATTGTTTTTCCCAGTATATGTTCTTTTTTGGTTTATCGAGGATCAGATGGCTATAAGATATTAGTTTCATCTGATAGTTTTCTATTTGGTTCCAAATGTCAATGTCTCTATTATTGTTCCCATACCATGCTGTTTTGATCACTATGGCCTTGTAATACAGCCAAAAGTCTGGTAGAATGATGCCTCCAGCTTTGTTTTTATTATTAAAATTTCCTTGGGTATAGGGGGTTTCTTCTGATTCCATACAAAATGAAGAATTATTTTTTCCAAATCTTGAAAGTATGACATTGATATTTTAGTGGGGATTGTATTGAATCTTTAGATTGCTCGGGGAAGGATAGACATTTTCACAATGTTGATTCTTCCTAGCCATGAGCATAGTATATTCTATTTGTTAATATCTTCTGCTATTACTTTTTCTTAGGGTTTCATAACTTTCTTTGTAGAGGTCCTTCACCTCTTTTGTTAGGTATATTCCTAGGTATTCCTTTTTTTTTTTTTTTTGAGGCTACTGTGAAGGGAATTTTGTCCTTGATGAGCTTCTCATCTTGGTATTGGCATATACAAAGACTACTGATTTGTGTACATTGATTTTATATCCTGAGACATAGCTATATATATTTATCACTTCCAGGAATCTTGTTGTTGAGTCTTTGGGATTCTCTAAATATAAGGTCATATCATTGCCAAACAATGGGAGTTTGACATCCTTTTCCCCGCTTTGGATGCCCTTTATTTCCTTCTCTTGTATGATTGGCTAGAACTTAAAGTACCTTGTTGAATGTAATGGTAATAGAGGAAAACCTTGTCTGGTTCCAGTTCTAAGTGGAAAAGCTTTCAGTTTTACTTCATTCAGTATAAAATTAGCTGTGGATTTGTCATAGCTAGCTTTTATCAGATTCAGAAATGTGCCACCTATGCTTATGTTCTTAATGGTTCTAATTAGAAAAGGATGCTGAATTTTATCAAATTCTTTTTCTGCATCTATTTAGAGGAGTATATGGTCTTTGTTGTTGTTTCTGTTGATATGGCAAATTATGTTTATGGACTTGTATATGTTAAGCCAGCCTTGCATCCTTGGTGTAGGAGAGTGAGCACCATGCTTATAGGAATGATCACCGGTTCTTGAAGGAGGCTCTGGGAATAGGACAATCTCCTGGATGGCATGGAGATGTTTTGCAGCCTGGAGACCAGCTTCAAGTAACTTAATGCCCTAATGAGACCAGTTATTCATTAGCAAGCAGGTGGTGGACTTTGAACATTTGTGGTACATCAGGGTGGGAGTCAAGCCTGTGGGGAAAGAGCATGTAGCAGTCATTAAGCACATGGTCCTTGTACGTAGGACTCCACACACCTTTTGTATAGTGTCTCAATAGATAGTTACTGTGGAGGTAGCTTGAGGTTCTCCTGCACCTATGAGGAGCCTCACCTTTTGCAAGCTCATACTTTCAACTCACATACCAGGTGTTTCCTCTGTGTGGTGCCAGTGATCACAGTGGCCCAACAAGTGGTGTAGTTGGTAGGATTTGGTAGCAAACAGAAGGGGAAATAACACTCGGGATAAGTAATACCTTTGGCAAACAACAAGAGGGAGTTTATGGGGAAGGAAGGGTCAATTCCCCATCCATAAAGAGCACTACCAGCAGGTCACAAGCCAAAGGGGAGATGCACTCATAGTAAGTGAGACCTTTAGGGGGCTATAGGGGAGCTTCACTCATTGTAAGTG
Source organism: Loris lydekkerianus (assembly GCA_963574355.1). Classification (NCBI taxonomy): domain Eukaryota; kingdom Metazoa; phylum Chordata; class Mammalia; order Primates; family Lorisidae; genus Loris; species Loris lydekkerianus. Next base: position 10,189 of record CAUYPK010052236.1, on the reverse strand, counting down.
AGACCTTTGACTGAACAAAAGGGAGCTGCACTCATAGTAAGGGAGACCTTTGGAGGACCAAAGGGGAGATGCACTTGGGAGTAAGTGAGACCTTTGCCAGAGCAAAAGGGAATTGCACTTGAAGTGAGACCTTTGGCAGACAGCAAGAGGGATATTACAGGGAAACAATGGGTAATTCCCTGACCATAGAATCATAACAATTAAAAACGGATGAAGAAGGTAATGATGTGAGAAGATGAGAGTCTATAGACTCTGTGTCCTTTCATTCACTGTCACCTTCACAAATCAGTGAGGAGCAGGATAATAAGCTGAGCTTAATTTTAAAGAATGAGCACAAAACTTATGAGAGTTCTTCTAGTTCTTCCTCAGAAGAGGAAGTATGCAATACAAATACTAATAAACAAGGACATATCTTAATGACTATCTTTGGCAACTCAGATTAAACAGTTAGAAGGCTGGTTAAATAGTTTCACAGTTAAAGATAGGTCATCCAACACTCCCCTCAGTGCTCCCCTATGAGATAGCCTTAGTACAAACAAAGCTGTGCTGTCTTCAAGCCTGGGGAAAGATTCAGGCTTCTGGAGATATCTCTAAGTCTTTTGTTGGGTTGGTGCAGTCTGGGAGTGAGCCTTGTGCTGACTTTTCAGCTTGATTGGGGACTTCAGTAGATGGGGCTGTTGCTCAGCCAGAACTTGGAGATGTGCTTTTACAGACCTTGGCATTTGAAAATTCTGATTCTAAGTATCAAAAAGTTTTGTGCCCTCTGAGGACTCAGGGTGCTTTTCTGGAAGAGTGTATAGGAGCATGCTCTGATGTAGGAAGTGAACCATATAAGGCTAATCTTGTTGCTAATGCCATACAAGATTGTTTCAAATCAAATTTTGTTAAATGCCATAATTTTGGGAAGCTAGGTCATATGAGAAAGAGTGTTGGAAAAGGAATAGTAATCAGAATACCAATGAAAAAGGCAATCTCTTGTTCAATACTCAAAAGAAACAAGGAGAATGTAAACCCCAGGTGTCTGCCCTAGGTGTAAAAAATGTGTTCCATTTGGCGAATGAATGCTGCTCTCAATTTGATACAAAGGAAACACCTTTATAACAGGGAAACTATTGATCGGGCCCAACCAGGGGCCCATGGCCACCTTTCCAAGTACAACAACCCATTTTCTATAAAAGGTCTGATATGTCTGAATGGGAACCTGATTATGTGCTACATTGGGGTCAAGGTTTTGCTCATATCATTACAGAACAACAAGGAAAGCAATGACTGTCTGCCCACTGGGTCAAACCTTGACATGAGCAGCACTGAGACCTTGCGAGCACTTTGATGATTCTGTCTTCACTCCACCCCTTCTATTGATACAAGGTTCCCTCAGTCCAGTGTGGAAAAGGGAACCTCAATTTCCTGAGCCTTGGTAACATGAAAAGAATACCCTAGTATTTTACTCCAAACTATCAACCTAGATTTTCATTTACTGTGAACCCTAGATCAACCTCCTCTGAGGAAACTCTAACTTCTCCCCTATATCACTGTCCAGTTTCAGCAGGAAGTAGTTTGGAGCAGTCAGCACCCCTTTTCCTTAACAGCAGTTAGAGCTTCTGTTTGGAAAGGAAGGATTGATATGTGATTCCACCAGGGAGCCCCCAATTCTTTAGGCCTGAGAGAGCTCAGCATGCATCCTTTTGGCTCCAACAAGGTCATGAACAAAGTAGTTGGTTTTTGTGGTAGATAGTGTGCATCCCTAGCTCCACTTCTTCCTCATGGAGTCAGAAGACTATCACCAGCAATTGGAGATTTGGTGACACAACCAGGTGAGCCTCTATGACAGTGGTTCTCAGCCTTCCTAATGCTGTGAGCCTTTAATACAGTTCCTGTGGGTCACGACTCACAGGTTGAGAGCCACTGCTCTATGAGAACAGGTGGAACAGAAAACTGTGAGTGGTTTTCTTCCTTACCCTGCATAAGAATATCTTAAACAGAAAAGGGGGATATGTAGGAAGAAGACTTCACACCATGCTTACAGGAATGGTCACCAGTTCTTGAGGGAGGCTCTGGGAATGGACAATCTCCTGGATGGCACGGAGATGTTTCTCAGCCTGGAGACAAGCTTCAAGCAATTTAATGCTCTCATGAGATAAGATCAGTCATTCATTAGCAAGCAGGTGTTGGACTTTGAACATTTGTGGTGCAACAGGGTGGGAGTCGAGCCCATGGGGAAAGAGCATGTAGTGATCATTAAGAACATAGTCCTTGTACGTAGGGCTCCACACATCTGTTGTGGCTACTGTGGAAGTAGCTCAAGGCTCAATAAATAGCTACTGTGGAAGTAGCTCAAGGCTTTCCTGCACCTATGGAGAGCCTCACCTGTTGCAAGCTTATACTTTCAATACATGTACCAGCTGTTTCCTGTGTGCAGCACTGGCAACCACAATGGCCCTGACACCTGGGATGAAACATACTTAAGTGTGACGAATGATATTTTTAACGTGTAGTTGTAATCTATTGGCTAGGATTTTATTGAGAATTTTTGCATCTATATTCATCAGTGAAATTAGTCTCAAGTTCTTTTTTAATTGGATATTTTCCTGGTTTTGGTATCAGGGTGATGTGTGCTGTGTAGAATGTGTTGGGGGAAGATTCCTTCCTTCTCAATTTTTTAGAATAATTTCTGCAGTATGGTATGTATAAGGTCTTCTTTGAAGATTTGATAGAATTCTGGTGTGAAGCCATCTGGACCAGGGCATTTTTTTTGGTTGGGAGATTTTTTAAATTTTTTATTACATCATAACTATGTACATTAATGCGTTTATGAAGTACAATGTACTGATTTGATATACAATGAGAAATGCTTACATCTAACTGATTAACATAACCATCTCCTTGCTTACTTATTTGTTGTGGTGAGACATTCATACTATATTCTTAATAGTTTAGAAATGTATTATTGCATTGTGCACATTGGATTAGGTCCCCCCAAATACCCTCCCTCCTCCTGGCCTCCCTCTCCTTCTTCTTCCCTCCTTCTTTCTGGTCTATAGTTATGTTTTACTATCGCCTATGAATGTGTAAGTGATTATATACTAATTTGATAGTAGTATTGACTACATTGGATATTCGCCCCCCCTATTCTTGAGATACTTTACTAAGAAGAACATTTCCAGCTCCATCCAGGTAAACATAAAAGATGTGAAGTCTCCATCTATTTTATGGCTGCATAGTATTTCATGGTGTATGTATACCACAGTTTGTAAATTCATTCATGGGTTGGTGGGCACTTGGGCTGCTTCTATGACTTGGCAATTATGAATTGGGCTGCAATAAACTTTATGATGCAAATTTCTTTGCTGTAAAATGATTTTTGATCATCTGGGTAAATACCTAATAGGGGAATTGCAGGATCAAACAGTAAATCCACTTTTAGTTCCTTGAGTATTCTTCAATCTGAGTTCTTGAAATTGGTCTGTTCAAGAGATGTATTTCTTCTTGATTAAGTCTAGGGAGAGAGTGTGATTCTAGATATTGATCCATTTCCCCCACATAGTCAAATTTCTGGGAATAGAGTTCCTTGTAATACTCAGAGGTGATCTCCTGTATCTCTGTGGCATCTGTTGTTATGTCAGCTTTATTGTGTGTGATTAAGGTTATTCGCAATTTTACTTTTATGTTTCTAGTTAATCTGGCCAAAGATTTATCAATTTTATTTATTTATTTTTCAAAAAGCCAACTTTTTGTTTTGTGAATTTTCTAAATAATTCCTTTTTTTTTCAATTTCATTAATCTCTGATTTAATTTTGTGTTTTTTTCTTTTCTTCTGCTGGGTTTGAGTTTAGATTCTTCTTGTTTTTACAATTCCATAAGCTGGTTCATGAGGTTGTTGATGTGTTCTATTTCTGTTTCTCAAATGTTGGCATCTAATGCAATAAATTTTCCTCTTAAGACTGCTTTTGCTGTATTTCACAGGTTTTGGTGACTTGTGTCTTCATTTTTAATATGTTTGAGAAATTTAATGATTTCTGCTTTTATCTCTTCCTGAACCCAACTATCATTCAGCATAAGATTGTTTAATTTCCAAGTCTTTGTGTGGAAAGGAATGTTTTTCTTAAAGTTGAGTTTCACATTTACTGCCTTGTGATCTGAGAAGATACAAGGTATAATTTCTATTCTTTTTAGTTTGTTGATGTCTGATTTGTATCCTAGGATGTGGTCAGCTTTGGAGTAACATACCATGGGCTGAATATACCATGTATATTCCATAGCTTTGGGATGGTGTGTTCTGTATATGTCTATTAATCTTATTTGTTCTAGAGTCACGTTTAAGTACTTTATATTTTTGTTTAATTTCTGTTTAGAATATCTTTCTTCTCCATGGTATAACCCATTTTTGATACTTTCCACTGCATCTTCATATTCCCTGATTGTCTCATTCATTTCCTTGAGCTCTGCCATATCCTGTCTATATTCTACATATCTCTCGTCCAACTTTTGGTTCTGTCTCTCCATTTTCTCCTCCATTCCTTTTATTGTCTTTGTCATCCATATTTTAAATTCCCTTTTGTCAAGTCATTAATTCTTTATAGGTGGAGTCTTCTGCAGTAGTTGCCTCATGGTCCCTTGGGGGAGTTCCTCTATTTTTGTTTTTCATGTTGCACACATTTTTCTGTTGGTTTCTCCTCATGTGTTGTTTCTTCTTGTTCATCTCCTTGTCCCCTCTTTTCCTCTTTACTGCCTCCTTTGCTTCAAATTATCTTGTCTCAGAGCTTAGGTCTTGAAGTGGCCTCAGCCTGAGCAAAGCCAAATAAATAAAAGTCCTAGTTGTTAATGACAGTATGTTGCAATATGTTGCTGGGAATCAGGTGGTGCCCTGTTCTTTTTAGGAGACAGAGAGCACAGCCAGCAACCTCTATGGGGAGACAGAGAGCACAGCCAGCAACCTCTATGGTTCTTATTCCAAACTTTCTTGTCTTCAGTGATCACCTGATTGTTTCTTCAGCCTTAAAACCCTCCTGGGTTGGGATCTTAAAGCTCACAAGAATGTCTTGGTGCCCCTGAGTCCAGTTACCATGGGGTGCAGGAGTCCCTCAGCCTTTCCAAGAGGGATTTATTCTGAACCTGGCAAGCAGAATTAAGATGACCATGCTGTCGGCTCTTGTTAGACCTTCTCACGACCTTCTCACAATGGCAGCCCTCTAGATGCCAAGACCTTCTCAGTATGGTTGCCTTGCCAGCCACCAAACCTATGGCAAGTCCATTACAACTGGCACTCAAATATGCCTGCTGTATGCTGTGGGAATCCACCCACTCTTCCAAGCTTTCCTCTCATTGTGCAGCTTCCCCCAACAACTGAAAACTCCAGAAAGGCTTCCTCCTGTCCCAGACTTCTGTGGGTGGTCAGCTGACCCTAGCCAGTCACAGTCACCTAATTCATCACATTGCCACCTTTTCAGATCATACACTGCATTCCAGCTCACCACTTCCTTGCTATGATCCCTGAGCTAGGACTCTGGGTCAGTTCCTGTGCCAGGTATGGCTGTATTCTCTCTTCTTCCCCACTTGTCCTAGAAGATCTCAGCTGAGCAATTCTTGTTGTTCACCATCTTGCTCCACCACCCAGTTTTTTTTTTTTTTTAATGTTCCCAGAGTTCTTTTGCTGGTTTCTTCTCATCTGAAGCCTCTTTTCTCAATTTAGGGCTAACAGGTTTGTGGGGCACCTGCTCCTTGCTGGGAACTCTCCTGCTTCATTAGAAGTAGCAGAGGTCCCTAGATGGCACTGTTTTCACACTCTGAAGTGTTGACATAGCAAAGAAGGGCATGCACATTAAAAGCTTGTGGTGAAGCCCTTCTGATTTGGCCTGTCACCTGCAGTTACCACTGCTCAAGACTGTGCTGGATGATCTTCGTGCTGGGTGTTCTGTTGTTCACCAGATAGTTGTAGGAAGTTAGAGTTGGGAACAGGGTGAGACCCTCCTCATGGATGCAGGTGTTGTGGGGGTTGCTCTGCCTGAGGTCTCTCTAAAGAGGTGACAGTGGCAATTTGGTAAGGCTCTCTAGGCTGTGGTCATGGGTTCATAGGCTGTGGGCATTTGCTTGAACCAGGTCCTGCTGTATTGGCAATTTGAGGCTGGGAGTCTCTGGTGGGGAGATGGACCTTAGAGCATATCCACAGGTACTGCAACAGTGATAGAGGATCATATTTGGGGCCTGGAGTCCAGCTGCTAGGCTGGAATCTTGGAGGAAGTGTCCTGGGCCTGGTGAGAGCTCTGGAGACTCAGGGTTAGAGCCTTGGATCCAGGGTGAAAGCCTCAGAGCTGGGACTTGGGAGGAACTAGAGCAGGGATTTTGAGCAGATCCTCAGAGCTGGGGGCAAGTCTGTTGTTCAAGTCTTAACACAAGTCTGTTGTTCATACTCAGGGAGTGGCTTGTTGGGATCTGGAGGGTGGAGTCTGGGCCAGACAGGTGACTGGCTGTTCCACAGGCTTGGGAACCACATAGATGCCAAGTCAAAGTCAGGTGTGTGGAGATCAGTTCCAGCAGACCAGGGACCTTGGCGTTCTCCCTGCCCTCTTCCCCACAACCTGCAGAAGCAATCTCCCAAAGCCTCCCAGGTCAGAGCCTGCGGTGTCCCAGTCTATCCTGTGCTCAGATCCCTTTGAACTGTAGGGGAGGAGCATTTGGTTTCCAGTCACAGGGCTTGGCACAAATGAGCCTCTGCTTAGCCTGATTCCTCCCTAGCTGGTGGATGATAATGTGAAGGCCTCCACTGTAAATCTGAGTCCCATGCTGAGCTTGTGCCATGCACCTGAGAGCACAGGATGGCTCCAGCTGCCAAAATTCATGATTGGCTGCCACCCGATCCCCACCAAATCTGCTTTCTGGTGCAGTGACTCACCCCTCAGTCCAGTCACGTACCTAGTCAGTCCCAGCAAAAGTTGTGGCAGTGCAGGGGGCCCTCTCACAACTTGGCTGCAGTGTCTGTGTGGTGAGTGCGGTGCCCCAGAAGTCTGTTCTATTCTTCCTCATGTGTAGACAGATCACTTTGATCTTGTCCAATGTGCCAATTACCCCATCACCTTCTTTTTATCATTGAATGTCCTGCATTGTTTCTCTGTGATTTCTAAAAGTTCCTTCCGGAAGATCCATCTGTAGGCAGCCTCTACCTGAAACTTACACTTCTTTCTTTGACACTGTGCAGGCGGCTTGTAGTTTGCCATCCTTTTAATTTAATTCTATGATATGCTTTCTTCTAATTCCTTGAGATTTTGTACCATAAGAACAAACATGAACCTTAAAGAGAACATGAACCTTAAAGAAGAGCAATGTTTTGTGCATATTCCACTTTCATACTTTGCATCAAAGCACGTTATTAGTTAACTAATTGCAAATGTACTTAGAAGAAATCATGAGATTTGAAGACATACTCAAATGTTTCACCTATAGTAGGTGTTAATTTGTTTAACATCTACTATGCTTCCTAAACAAAAATCACATTAATTTAGCACCTCTTGTGTACTGTAAAAAGAGGCACTAATATTTATTTTATATTCAATGTGTTTTCTGCCATAGAGGAGCTCACAGTTTGCAGAATGAGAAAGATGTGTAGAAAGAATTTCACGTTCTGAGAACTATGAGCTTCTCTAAGGCAGAAAACAAAGTGAATGTAAAAAGAATTTCAAAGGCCAGGTGTAATGCTAGCACTCTGGGAGGCCAAGACGGGTGGATTGCCTGAGCTCAAGAGTTGGAGACTAGCTTGAACTAGAGTGAGACCTTGTCTCTAAAAATAGCTGGGCATGAAAAGGGTACACTTCTACACTGCTGGTGGGAATGCAAACTATGTTACTTTTGGAAAGATGTTTGGAGAACACCTAGAGATCTAAAAATAGACCTGCTATTTGATCCTACAATTTCTCTACTAGGTATATACCCAGAAGACCAAAAATCACACTATAAGAAAGATATTTGTACCAGAATGTTTATTGCAGCCCAATTCATAATTGCTAAGTCATGGAAGAAGCCCAAATGCCCATCAACCCATGAATGGATTAATAAATTGTGGTATATGTACACCATGGAATATTATGCCACCTTAAAGAAAGGTGGAGACTTTACCTCTTACATGTTTACATGGATGGAGCTGGAATGTATTCTTCTTAACAAAGTATCTCAAGTATGGAAGAAAAAGTATCCAATGTATTCAGACCTACTATGAAACCAATTTATAGCTTTCTTATGGAAGCTACAACCCAATTATAGCCCAAGAAGAAAGGAAGAGGGAGGGGAGGGAGGGGGAAGGGTGAGTGGAGGGAGGGTAATTGGTGTGGCTACACCTACAGTGCATTTTATAAGGGTACATGTGAAATTTACTAGGTGTGGAATATAAATGTCTTAACACAATAACGAAAATGTTGGGAAGGCTATGTTAACCAGTTTGATGAAAATATTTCAAATTGTACATAAAACCAGCACATTGTAAAAAAAAAAATAGCTGGGCATGGTAGTGGGTTTCTGTAGTCACAGCTACTCAGTAGGCTAAGGTAACAGGATCACTTGAGCCCAAGAGTTTGAGGGTGCTGTGAGCTGTGATGCCACAGCACTGTACCAAGAGTGGCAATGTGAGACTATCTCAAAAAAAAAAAAATAAAAAAGCATTTCAGTGAGTGTGACAAATGCCCAAGAGGAACTGCACAAAGCAGGTTAGGTAGACAGGAGGGAACATTTCTTCCTGGGGAGCTGAGAGATGAGCTTATTATTTGGAGAATTAGGGACAGTATTACAGGTGTGATCATTCATCACAGGGAACACATTTGTTGCTAATAATTTTTTCCCAAAGGCATGGATCTATACTCCTTCCATCACTGGCCATGAGCAGGGCTTCCAGGATTGGGGAGCTGACCACAGTCATTGAGCAAAAGGAAGCAGATGAGCCTTCAGTGGCCAAACTCGTGATCTCAGCCTAGTTGGGCCTGGATTGGTCATCTGAAACAAGCTACTTAACAGACCTGGACCTGGGTAAACTGAGAACAACATAGGGTATGAATGCTACATTTTTACACATTATTTTTTTAAAGAACATCTTTATTGATATCTAATTTACACGCTATACATTTAGTTGATTTATGGTGGCTCATGCCTGTAATCCTAGCACTTAGGAGGCCAAGGTGGGTGGATCACCTGAGCTCATGGGTTTGAGAACAGCTTGAGCCAGAGTGAGACATTGCCTCTAAAAAAAAAAAAAAAAAAAAAAAATTATATATATATATATATATATATATATATATATATATATATATATTTGGGCATTGTGGCAGGCGCCTGTAGTCCCATCTACTTGGAAGGCTGAGACAAGAGAATCACTTGCACCAAAGAGTTTGAGGTTGCTGTGAGCTATGACTTCATAGCACTGTGCTGACAGTGAAAAAGTGAGATTCTGTCTCAAATAAATACAATACAATAAAACAATAAAATAAAATACACGGGTGGGCCAGCTGGGAAGCTGTGGAGGTCATTGTCAGGAGGCAGGGCAAAGGCAAAGTGGAGGCAGTGTGGCAGCCTCCTTGTATTTCTGAAGGCCTGTCTTCCCCACTAGGCACCAGCTTTGCAGTGGTGTGTTCTAGGTCATTGGCTTCTAATACTGCAGTTGGATTTATTGGACTGGCAACATGGGAAGTCCAAAGGCAAAGAATTTTATGAAACAAGGCTATCCACTCATTATTTAAGAAAACCATAACATACAAGGGGAAGAACATTAGAATGACTGCAGCTCTCTCCACTGGAACCTTTCAAGCTAGAAGAAGGTGGTTATTGACCTTTAATCTCCTTAAACAAAATAACTTTCAACCCAGGATCCCGTATTCAGCTAAACTGAGTTTCATCTATGATGGAGAAATTAAATACTTTAATGACATTCACATGTTGAAGAAATTTGCCATAACTAAACCAGCTCTTCAGGATATTCTCAGACCTATCCTCCATAATGAACAACACAATCCTCTATCACCGAAGTAAATTCGCTGAGAAATGTTTGATCGAATTCCAACTTCCATAGTGGTGAAAGGATTAAAAATGTCCACTGGATGTTCAAAAAACTCAATACCCAAAACTCTGTTGGGGTTATAATTACTCTTTATAAATTTGAATGGCTTAAATTGCCCTCTAGAGAGACACAGGTTGGCTGACTGGATGCAAAAACTCA
>CAUYPK010052234.1:0-21451 GCA_963574355.1 Loris lydekkerianus | reverse complement strand
CAGTGTAGAAGTGTGCCCTTTTCTCCACATCCACGCCAACATCTCTGGTTTGGGGATTTTGTTATGTGGGTTACTCTTACTGGGGTTAGGTGATATCTCAAAGTAGTTTTGATTTGCATTTCTCTGATGATTAAGGATGATGAGCTTTTTTTCATGTGTTTTTAGATTGTGCATCTGTCTTCTTTTTCATGTGTTTTTAGATTGTGCATCTTCTTCTTCAAGTCCCTTGCCCACCCTGAGATGGGGTCATGTGTTCTTTTCTTGCTAATACGTTTGAGTTCTTTGTGGATTCTGGTTATTAGACCTTTATCAGAGGTATAACCTGCAAAAATTTTCTCCCATTCTGAGGGCTGTCTGCTTCCTTTACTTACTATGTTCTTGGCTGTGAAGAAGCTTTTTAGTTTGATCAGGTCCCAGTAATGTATTTTTGATACTGCGTCAATTGCCTGGGGAGTCTTCCTCATACAATATTTACCCAGGCCGATTCCTTCAAGTATGGTCCCAGTACTTTCTTCAAGTATTTTTATAGTTTCATGTTAAGTTTAAATCTTTTATCCAGTGAGAGTCTATCTTAGTTAATGGTGAAAGGTGTGGGTCTAGTTTCAATCTTCTACAGGTTGCCAGCCAGTTCACCCAGCACTATTTGTTAAATAGGGAATCTTTTCCCCACTGAATGTTTTTAATTGGTTTGTCAAAGATCAAATAATGGTAAGTAGCTGGATTCATCTCTTGGTTCTCTATTCTGTTCCAGACATCTACTTCCCTGTTTTTGTGCCAATACCATACTGTTTTGATCACTATTGATTTATAGTACAGTCTCAGGTCTGGTAGCATGATTCCTCCTGCTTTGTTTTTATTTCTGAGTAATGTTTTGGCTATTCGAGTTTGATTCCATATAAAATGAAGTGTTATTTTTTCAAGATCTTTAAAATATGACAATAGAGCTTTTATAGGATAAAATTATATATTGCTTTGGGTAGTATAGACATTTTAACGAAGTTAATTCTTCTCAGCCATGAGCATGGTATGTAGCAATGAGTATCTGATGCTCTGTTCATGTGAGACTTCCCTCAACCCCAGTCATGTGTCTTGGTTAGGTTATCAGACAAAATTTGGATGAGCTCTGAACTTTTTTTGCATGTGTACTCAGACCTCTGAACTAGCAGATCTTCTCTTATTGCAAAAAGAAATACATGATTATTTAAGGAAAGTATTTTAACTTACAAAATGAATTTGAATGAAATGGCTGTGGCCTCCCTGACCTCTTCCTTCTATCTTTAAATAACTCTGTTTGCTAGATTAACAAGGAACCGTGCCTAGATTCAACCTGCTTCTCCACACTTCCACTGGTCACACTAGCTTAGTTACAACCCAGTATAGGGCTTGAAGGCCCAAAGACGAATGGACTTCAAATAATTTCCCTTGCAGTTTATGAGGCTATGGTGACAGCCCCTTCATAACCTAGGACATGCACAGGCTTTGAAGGCAATGCCTTAAGTCTTGACTTTACAACCAGGGCTTCTTTTAGTTACAGCATTTAAAGGTATAAAGTGCTCTGGAGAGGTCTCTGGATATACAGGTGTCCAGTGGGTGGGGTAGCCACAAAGCCGCACTGGAGGTGCCATGAGATGTAAAGAGTTGGGCGCCCAGGGAGGCTTTCTGCAAGCAGGCTAAGAGTGGAAGGTCAACTGTGGAGCCCAAAGATAACTTACTCTTCTGCACGAACACAGACCTGTGGGGACAACGTTCACAACAGCAGTTAACATTTTAACATGGGAAAACTAGGGACTTTGCTTGTGTTTTTGTTTGTTTTGTGACAGTGCTACTAAGGGATGAGTTAAGTTAGAAGTCTGGGGTCAAAGAGTCAATAAGGGGTCAGAAAACCCAAGCGGGCTTGACATCCAGGTCTCAGGGAATTTTTAATTTTCTCAACATATAAACAGTGCTCAGAGAGCTCATTTCACTGCAATTTCTATTTTGTTTTTGTTTGCTTTTTGCCTTAACTCTCTGGAGGCACTTGTGTAGATGGGGTACTGACTCCTATATAAGGAAGAAAACAGCATCTCTCCTGTCCCCTAGGGGTTTGCATAGCTCCTTATAAATAAGTCTCAATTAACCAATCATCCCTGTGACCTACAGGAAGCTCAGGTAATAAAGTGTGTCCTTGTGCTGGAAGTAATTAAACGAGCTGAGCACAAGTGTCAGAGCTCCGAGGAGGGCAGAGGCACTATCATTGCCAGGGCAAGAGTAATAGTGGAGCTGCTTTGTTTGGAACATAATGAAAGGAACAGGCAGGAAGAAAGCCCATTGTCAGCAGCATAGATAGCTTTGGTGTACCTGGGATTTGTTATAAATGTATTTTGATGGGTTATTATGTCAGAAAGAATGTTTTCTTATCTTCAAGACTATTCAGCAGAACAGAGGAAATAATCCCAGCGTGATGTTTAGTTAGCTAGAGTAGTGTCCCTAGTAGCAGCAATGGGGTATAAGGAGGGGCTCCATGTAGACCAGGGTGTTGAATTTACACTACCTTCTTTATTAATTTTCTATTCTTGCCTGAACAACCTATGTAAGTGGATAGACAGGCTGGCCACCACTGGACGTCTTGCAGAGGAACTGATCATCAAAGACTAATCCTTTTCAGGACTGGGAAAAAATAACATTTCATTCCATATAAAAGGAATTTTTTTTCTTTTCACTTAAGATGCAGGTAATGGGGGGTGTAATTCTTGTAATCAAAATAGTTTGTAAAACCTTGGGTTTCTGGCTGGGTGCAATAACTCATGCCTGCAATTCCAGCACTCTGTGAGAGTGAGGGGGCGGATTGCCTGAGCTCACAAGTTCCAGACCAGCCTGAGACAGAGAGAGATCCCATCTATAAAAGCAGCTGGGTGTTATGGCAGGTGTCTGTACTCCCAGCTTACTTGGGAGCCTGAGCCAAGAGCTTGAGTCCAAGAGTCAGAGGTTGCTATGAGCTATAACGCGATGGCACTCTACTGGAGGCCGCAAAGTGAAACTCTGTCTCAAAAAAAAAACAAAAAAAAAAAACCTTGGGTTTCACAAAACAGAGAATTCTTCCTTACTGTAGACCAGCTCAAAGCCTGTGATATGCTGATGTGTGTCATAACTCTGCAAGGGGTGAGTGCCTTATAGAGGCTGTCCCAAACTTACAGGACTATAGGGTCTTTCTAAAAGGAAGCTATTTGCAGGACTGGTATTTTCATTGCAACCTATTTTTTTTCCCACAGGTCTTTCCATCTTTTTATCTTGGCCACTTTTCTTTAAAAATACAGGGTATAGATTCGGCGACCATAGCACAGTGGTTACAGTGCCGACCACATATACTGAGTCTGGCAGGTTCGAACCCAGTCTGGGCCAGCTAAGCAACAATGACAACTGCAACAGAAAAATAGCCAGATGTTGTGGCAGGTACCTATAGTCCCAGGTACTTGGGAGACAGAAGCAAAAGAATTGCTTAAGCCCAAGAGTTTGAGGTTGCTGTGAGTTATGATGCCACGGCACTCTACCTAGGGTGACATAGTGCGACTCTGTCTAAAAAAAAAAAAAAAACAACAACAACAAAAAAACAAATACAGGGTTTATGGTTGGGCATGGTGGCTCACACCTGTAATCTCAGCACTCTGGGAGGCCACAGCAAGAGGATTGCTTGAGATCAGGAGTTGGAGCCAGCTTACACAAGAGCGAGACCCCATCTCTACTAAAAATGGAAAAACTAGCCTGTTGCCATGGTGGTCACATACAGTCCTAGCTACTCAGGAGACTGAGGCAAGTGGATCACTTGAGCCTTGAAGTTTGAGGTTTGAGGTTGCTATGCCACGGCACTTTACCCAGCACACAGAGTAAGACTCTGTCTCAAAAATAAATAAATTAAATTGAATTGAATAACAAGGAAAATATAGGGTGTCCCAAAATGTCCCATATGTAGGAAACTGTAGCTAAATGTACCTTTATTTACAGAATATTGACTACAAAATTTTATAAAATATTTATAAAATATTCTGTATGTTTTGGCCACCTCTTTACATACACACACACACACACACACACAGAATCTTCCCATTCCATTCATGGCAAACACACATGTTTCAAGATATCTGTTGTTTTAATTTTTCCTATGTATGCAACTTTTGAGATACCCTGCCAATTTTAGAACTATTCAGACATGGCTAGGTTGCTTGGGTTCTCAAGTCTTCACAAGATCGTATTCTGGCTGTTGAAAAAATCAATCCCTGGTCTCGTCTTGCTTTTCCTCCCATCCACTCGGGCTGCTGACGGCAAACCTGGTGCAGGTCATCTTAGCTGGGCTCTGGAGTTGTGATTCCTCCCTGCAACACTCTCACAATGATAGCGTTGTTCTTCATCAGGATGCTGCCATTTGGGTTAGGAAAATAGGAGACTTTGAGAAAAGTCCCAGTCTCTTTCTTCCTTTCCAGTTTTTCCTTTTATATATTTTCCCTTATTTCCTTACATCAGGACAAGTGTCATACTTAATACACAAAACTGGTCTATGTTTAAATTACTGTAACTTACAAGAAATGTTCTCTTTAGTAATTTTGAATGTTCTCTTTAGTAATTTTGCTACTTGAATTCTTTTCTGCTTACTACAGCCCTGTGGTTTGCATTTTAAAAGAAGACAAAAGAGAAAAGATAACAATTTGCCCAATGGGGTGAGTTCACATTGTGCACAGTGAACCCCAGTTTAGAATCTTTGAGAAAACTCCTGTCTAATCATTTCTCAGTTCAAATGATACAGGCCTTTCCTTCTTCACCTGGGCATAGGCCTAATGCTCTATGGGAAACATCCCTGAGTGTCTGAACTACTTGATCATTTATGGCTGCATTACCAACCACCACAAAACTTAGTAACCTCAAATGACAATAATTTATTATTTTTTCATGATTCAGTGGGATTTAATGGGCTCATCTGAGCAGTTCTGCTCTGCACGGTGCTGGCTGGGGCAAGAATATTCAAGATGGCCTCATTCATGGGTCTACAGCTGGTGTTGGCCTTCAGTTGAGATGTTGCCATTTCCCCTCACATGGCCCATGGTCTAGACCAGTGGTTCTAGACGATGTGGGTCAACACTCCTTTTAACTGTATTAAAGGGTTATAGCATTAGGAAGGTTGAGAACCACTGGTCCACACTGACTTCCTAAGAGCATGCAGGATGAGTTCCAAAAGAACAAAAATCAAATTGTTTCTACCAGATTTTATCAGTCAAACAATTGTAAGACCAGCCCAGATTCAAAGAAAGGGGAAACAGATTCCACGTCTTGATGAGAGGAACATGGCCACAGAACAGATGTGACTCCTACCACGATGACTGTCTGTGGACACCTGGGATAACCCAGAGACTAGGCTCAGTAGAACAGGTTACATCTACCTACTGCTCCAACTTCCCCAACTCCAGAGAAAAAATTACTAGTATAGACTCAAAATTGTATTCTTTTATGAGAGGCCTGCCTGTGGATATCTCTGAATGGGATTGTGTTTGATATTATTTTCATATCTCAAAAAATGAAAAGAAAGCTCTATGATAATCAGGGCGAGGAGCACAGTATACCATCTCCAAAGCTTTGTTCTGCCAAAGGAAAATGTGAAGATAAGGTTTTGTGCCCAATATCAGAATATCAGGACATGAATATTTGACAGATTTCCTCAATTACTGTCTAGGTGTTTGGTGAACAGTAAGTCCCAGCCTCTAGCTCACTTTTGGCTCCTGTAGACAGACTCCGGAAGCTCCCTAGCATTTTCCTAGAGCCTCAGGATAAATCAAAGATTAGAAATCTTGCTAAAGGTGTCAAGAACACCTCTGTGAAAGCCTCACTAGCTAAGGTGTTACTCATTTACTTACAAAGCATTGTGGATTTAAAAGTGTCAATTTGAGTAAAAGAATATATTCTAGGGCAGTGCCTGTAGCTCAGTGGGTAGGGAGCTGACCCCATATACCCAGAGTGGCGGGTTCGAACCCAGCCCCAGGTAAACTGGAACCAAAAAATATCCAGGCGTTGTGGCGGGTGCCTGTTGTCCCAGCTACTCGGGAGGCTGAGGCAAGAGAATTGCCTAAGCCCAAGAGCTGGAGGTTAATGTGAGCTGTGACAGCACAGCACTCTACTGAGGGCAGCAAAGTGAGAGTCTATCTCTAAAAAGAAGAAAGAAAGAAAGAAAGAAAGAAAGAAAGAAAGAAAGAAAGAAAGAAAGAAAGAAAGAAAGAAAGAATATTCTAATATTACTATGGTCCCATCCCTTTTTTGCATCAGATGATTAACCAACTATCACAAAAAGGCAGATGTGCGGCTAAGGGTTCACAAATTAAGAATAGTCACAACTCCCTATGCTGTCATATGTACCATATGTAGAACATGGAGCAAGAAAATAGATCCCAATTATTATTCCTATAAAGGAGATGCTTCGAAGATGCTAGGAAGACTATTCTAGCTGTTAAACTTTGGCACCAGTGACCAAGAGCTATTTGACTCATTCAGGGGAGTTTTAAAACTAAATTAAGTAACAGCTACTCCAGCTGTCTTGGTTGATGGCTTGGCAGACATTAAGGGAAGTATCTTATGACTTTCTCAAATCATTTTTTCCTCTCTGGGGCTGTTTCTGCTCACAGTTGTCATATGTCTCCTTCCTACAACATGCATTAATCAGAGATAAAAAGATATTCACATGTGTTAGCATTTAAATTGATATCATTTTTGAATCTAGATAACACCTGTAGCTTTATTAGTGAGCTCATTAGGAGTGGCTACTATGTGGAAGTGAGGCTGGAAACAGAGGCAGGTTACTACAGGCACAGTCATATCCTGCCCAAACTGGACCCCGGAACAGAGGACAGCCTGGAGAGTCCAGACAGCTTTCTCCCCGGGAGTTTTCTCTGAGACAAGTCTGCATGCATCTCCAGCAGTGCTTCTGTGCAGGACCATAAAAAGGCAGTCCTGATGCTGAATGAGAATACTCAAAAAGAGAACCTTCTGAAAACTCAGGTTGCTCGATTTTTAAGGCTTCTATGCACATGAGAGTTTGGCTTCCACTTTTTCTGGCCCATTTAATCAAAATAGCTCTACTCATTTCTGCTCAGTGCTTTGGCTTCCAGGATGCCACTTGTAAAATGCGAATGCATTTTTCAGCTCATCCCTTTTTGTCATGGTGGTGGGCTGGCACAGCCTGCAAGTGGGTTGATTTGGGTGTCTATTTGGAATACCTGGCCATTGCCATGTGCCAGAGGCCTTGGGACTTGTTAGGGTGCTGGCGTTTAGCTCCACGTCTGGGCTCCTGCACAGCGATGGTGCCCACTGTTCTCCTGGGCTCCTTTGTCTTCACTGCAGACCCACCACAGTCATAAGGAAGCTTCTGTTCGGCTTAGGTCACCCGCTGTCCAAGGGGACGCCAACCTGGCTCGGCCACAGCCACTCGGTATAGTAAAGTTTGAGCCCTTCAGTCTCTGGACCTTTCTACATGGCCCACATGGGACCACACAGGCGGTTCTGAGTTTTCAGAGTTGAATAAAATCACTTCCCTCTAACACTCCTCCCTCTGCCTTTCCTCCTTCAAACCTACGGGTTTAATTCTCAAATTAAATTCCTTCTCTTTTAAATATTTAGAGGTTCCTGGTTGGCCTCTGGCTCCTGCAGGTACCCTGGAAAGCTAACTACCTAGGCTCTCCCTAATAAATAGCTTTGTGCAAGCGGAGTTGGGTAATGGCTCCAATCTAGCTGAGGATCTACGTGGCCAATCAACTTATATGTGGCTTAGCATGGTCTCACAGTATCTATCCCGACTCCATGTTTCATCTCAGACTACAAAATTCATTCATTCATTCATTCATTCATTTGGCACGGCACATTTCAGAGAATCCCTCTGTCTGCAGAAAGCATTTCTAGAGACCCAATTAGAAAGAAGCAGGATGTGGGCTATGAAAAGCACAGAAGCCTCCTTAGAGTCTAACATCAAAATTTCCTACCCCAGCTGTGCGAAGAGATGTGCAATCTGCAGGAAATGGGGTGGGGACATCACACCAGAGCTCCCCAGCAACTGACGACAGGGGCCAATTGCTCTGCTCTAGGGGCTTGGTGGATTGTTAAAAACTGCTCTCTGGCACAGGGTTGGGGAAAAATATAGCCTTCCACATTCTGCCTGCTGCGAAAGGATTCTGTTCTGTTATTGATGAGGACAGAGCCCTTTCAAGTCAATCAGTGTGACCTCCCTAAGCCTCGGTATAAAATAGGTGGATGGCAAGTAAACTGTGTGCTCAATCAGAAGATTTTAGAAATCCTATTTCTAAAAGTGAAGTGGACAGGAAGTCGAATTCTCTTCACTTCAGACCAAAGGCTGCTGCTATTGATCAAGCACACATCATAAACCAGAAAGACACTGGGAGCTTTACACGTGTGGTCTTACTACATCCTAAAGGGGATGATGACCTTACAATGTAAGCTTTTATAAATCTTCATTTCACAGCTGAAGAGTCTAAAGCCAGGTATGTTTCTATAACCTGGTCAGGGACACACAGCTCCCTTGTGGCACAGCTGGGGGTCACACCTAAGCCCCTTGCTTACCAAGCTTGGGATCTTTCCAGAACTCTTGACTGGGATGTTGCCCTTCAGTAAAATTTGAATTTTCATGTTATCACCCTGAGTTTCTGGGTCACTTACCAACAGCAGGTCTAGAAAGCAACCTAGTTCACTATCACGATGCCAGAGAGGGAAAGAATGAGAAAAAGGACAATCAGTACTGGGAAGAAAAAAAAAAACAAAAAAAAAAACAAAGAAACCAGCCATTTGTGGCAGGACAGAGTTGTGGGGTCTTCAGTGTCTTTGGTGCCACCAAACTTTTTTCCTTTCCTTCTGCGGGAATAGTTACAAGTTCATTCAGTGCCCAGTGGGGGTATTGGGAGGCAGAAGCTGCCTGTGTGGCTTATCTGAGACTTTCTGGAATGGAGGTCCCCATTTCTGGGGAGCCTGTGAGGCTGTGGAAAGCATAGCCCTAGAATGGAGGAGCTGGGTTGAACACCAACCCCATCACTTCCTAGCTGGGTAAATTGAGGCCAGTTACTGAAACTCCTGGAGCTTCAGTTTCCTTGCCTGTAAATGAGGATATCAGTAATTTTTCTATCATCAATTTGTTGTAAGGATTAAATAAGATAGTATTTGTAAACCATTTAGAACACTGCCTGCACTATTAGCGCTATTTAAATGTTTTCAACTTTGATCATCTCTTATGGTGTTGTGTTCTCAGGTGACCAGAGAGCACAGATGCCCTATCCTGTAGACCAGATGTGGACTTTTCAAAAAAGCTGATGAATCAACGGTGACAAGTGTGGCCAAGTCACGTTTGACCCCTGAATAACGTTCCAGGTCCTCAAAAAATGCAGATACCTAACAAAGTGTCCCCAAAGCTCTTTTCCTGCCGCTCTTTTCCTTCACATCCAGTTTCATATTGGGGATCCCACTGTATCCAGAGCAGCTTCCAACTTTCAACTCAAAAGTGATGTTTCTGGCAGTGCCCATAGCAGTGGGTAGGGCACCAGTCACATACACCGAGGCTGGAAGGTCAAACCCCCTGTTTTAGCAACAATGACAACTGAAACAACAATAACAACAACAAAAATAGCCGGGCATTATGTCAGGCGCTTGTAGACCCAGCTGCTTGGGAGGCTGAGGCAAGAGAATTGCTTAAGCCCAAGAGTTTCAGGTTGTTGTGAGCTGCAACACCATGGCACTCTACCCAGGAAGACAACTTGAGACTCTCTCTCAAAAAAAAAAAAAAAAAGAAAGAAAAAAAGAAAAGAAAAGAAACAAAGAAAGAAAGAAAAAGAAAGAAACAACAACAACAACAACAACAACAACAAAAAAAAAAACCCTAGCACTTCCCAGCCCAGGGACAGCTCCTGTCAAACACGTGTCTACCTCGTGTATATCATGATGGTAACCGGCCTTTTCTCCTATGACTCGCCATCTTTCTGCTCCAGTTTTCCTCTTGCCTTACTATGATTTAACTGTAGGTTTGAATCAGCTCAAGAGAGCATTTGGAGGGGAGAGGGAAGAGCTCGTATGCAATAATGACTCAAAACAAAATCTTTTTTTTTTTTTTTTCAATGTTTGGGGCTTTGGAGCTTCCATTTCAGGTTGTCATTTTGAAATGTATCTGTGAAAACACTGGTAAGAGAGTTGATGATGACACTGCACTTCTGGCACCCTTTTCATAAGATGGCAGAGGAGATGATTTGTCATATTTACTTATTCCAATTTGGCAGCTAATGTTGGGGTCTGTGTCGGGGCTGCCTACTCTGGTGCTCAGCTCCGGTTTCGATGCTTCTTCGTGCTCGCCTATACACCCAGCTCCTCCTCCTCTCCTGGGGACTACAGCCCACATTAGGTGATAACCCCTCTGTGATAATAAAGCCCTAATGGGCAGCACAGCCTGCAGCTAGGCAGTAACCCAATGACATCATGCAGTTTCACTTCACTGTTTCCCCAAAGTGAACTGGGTCAAGGGTATTGAGACAAAAAGGCCACATGTGGCTCAATAGCAGGCTGCAGCCCTGGGAGCAGACAGGACAGCACAGAGGCCCCAGGACAGGCCAGCAGCAGAGGGGCTGAGCCTCCCATAGCCTCACCAGCCTCAGTTTTCTCATCCGTAAAATGGATACAGACACTTTTGGAAAGGCATTTGTTTTTCTTCCTATAAGAGTGTATCCGCAAAGTGATTTAAAAATTAGAGCAAGCCCAGTCCACAGAGCTCTTAGGGGCCTGGGAACTTCATCCTCGTGAGTATCCTCTTAGTATCAGTTTGAATTTGGCAGTGGAGATCCTGCCTAGTTATGGTCTTATTTCGGAACTCATACAAAAACCTGACTTTTGTACGCACAGCAAAAGAGAGTAATAGGAATAGGATAGAACTAGCAATCACTGCCACGGCCATCACTAGCACATGGCCAGGATGAGGGTGAGAGAACTTGGGGATGATCTTCCCTGGGTGTAGTGAGATGTCCTATGGGTAGAGGCTGTGTGATAGCCATGCACTCTGGGTAGAGGCTGGGTGGTAGCCATGCACTCTGGGTAGAGCTGGGTGGTAACCATGCACTCTGGGTAGAGCTGGGTGTACACAGACATGTAACTGCCTCTGGGCAGGTAGGGTTTGGGTGTAGACAGAGGAAGTGAGTACTGGTAAGTGCGACTGACTCCTCCACTGAGCAGTGAGGGTGGGAGGTTGAGAACTCTCTGATGCTTCCTTTTGTACAGGGATTATGAGCTTCATGGTTACCTTCTGGCTCAGCCGTAAGAGACAATCATCGCATGGGGATAAGGAGTGAGCCTTCTCAGAAGGCCTACTCTATGTCACACTCAAAAGCAGAAGCTCCTTCCAAGTAACTTGTGTGGGATGGACTGACTGTCTGATGAGGACAGATGCATCTGTCCAGGTCCCCACTGCACCCAGCTGCTGGCACTGGGGTTCTCCATCAGCTTCCACGGCTCCTCAGTTTACACGTCCTCCTCACTGCGGTATCACCCTGGGAAAGACATCCAACTCTTCAAATGAAAGGAGACATTTTCCTCTTATGTAAATGTAGAAACTGAATTTTCTGGAAAGAAAACTTTTCTGGCCAGTTGCCCCAAATGCCCAGGGCAGGAGAGAGGCTGATCATATAGCAAGAAGGGACGAAGTTTGCTTAAGGTTCCAGCACCTCGGGGTGGTCTAGTAGTGTTTCTCAGAGAGAGGTCTGAGATTTGGCCTCTTGTGGTATAGACAAATTTTTAAGACATTTATGAAAATGTTTGTATGTCTGGTTTCAGCCTGACTTAATAATTTGCTTATATAACCCCTGTGCCTCCTTGGAGTGTCTCAGAGGGTCCAGATTAAGAATTTTATGAACATCTTGCTATGTTTAGTCTGTTCTACCTGGGAGTATCTATTTCACTAACCTAGATGGTGCCCTTACCACACACATACGCTGCAAGCGCAGGGAATTATATTAACAAGTATAACCAGTAAAACCACAGCATTTCACTTTACCAAAAGGGGCTGAGACAGGAAACAGGTGAATTCCCTCCTCCTACACACCCACCCTTGTTGCCTCCCTGCTATGAAGTTAGTCTGTGGTTCTGTGGCCGCTGCACTCCTGTCTGCCCCTGGGGGCCAGATTGGGCACTGAGGGAGTCCATAGGCTTCATATTCAGCTCAAAACAACCCTGGGCTATATGTGGGCACCGCCACTTCCTCAAAGATGGAAGAAGCAGTAATTTCTCGCTTTCTCTTCTCTCTCTCCCCATCTTTTCTCTTCCCTTTCTGTTTTCCCTTCTTCGAAGACTTGGAGTCTTCCCTGGACCACTGTCTCTAAATGGGCTCACACACTGGCCTATTCCAGGGTACATTCCTTACCAGAACTATTTTAAATTTCCAGAAGTCAATAAGAAAGTAGAAGTAGCTGCCCTGGTCTCCCCTGAAAGCAGCATCAATTTTCAAGTACTTCTGTTACGCTCCTGACCTCCACCTCATTCTACTGCCCGTGACTAGCACATAGATCGCTACTCAGCACATCATAAATGCTAAAAAATAGTGAATGGATCCACTAATTAAGTAGTTCTATTTTTTTTTTTTTCCTATAGAAAGCCATTGTGAACAGGATGTCTCTTCCCCCCACCCCCAAAGAAGTTGTGTACTGACTGAAAAACTTAGGCACAACTTTAAAGAGTCCCAGTGAGCTCACGTTTCTGCTGCATTGGCAATATTTTTGGGAACCAGAAAGAAAGGCCCAAGTGTGATTCTCCTCCCCAAGCTCTGAGTGAAAAGGTCATAAGCTGACTAGCTACTGTCAATTTCAAACCGTGCCAAAATAGTAGTGAAATGCTTTATGTAGCATCTTGCCTTTAAAATAGCTTCATGTTCATGATCCCATTTGACACAAGAAAATCTGTGAGGGCTATGTGGCTAATATTTATGTTCATTCTGCAGATGTGGTTCTGAGATGTTTAGGGATTTGTTGGTGGTGGCACAGTATTTGATGGAGGAGCTGGGCCCGGAACCAGGATTTCTTTCTCAGGAATTTGGCATTCTTCCCAAGAGTCCTCCCTACCTGCCTTTCTCTTAATGAAAGCCATATCAGATACTTTGTTTAAGGGTTAAACCGTCTCTAGTAAAAATTTACGTTCACACAAAAATCTGTGTTTGTAATAGTTGGAAAGTGGAAATAACCCAAATATCCATCTACAGATGAATGGATAAGCAAAATGTAGCATATCCATGTAATGAAATATTACCAGGCTATCAAAAGGCTGACACATGCTGCAGGATGAGTAAACCCTGAAAACATGCTCAGTAAAGGAAGGCAGTCACAGAAGGCCCTATAATGTCTGATTCCATTTAAATGAAAGTCCAGATTAAGAAAATCTACACTGATACCAAGTAGACTAGAGATTGCCTGGGTCTGGGGGATGGATGGGAGGACCGGAAACCAATGGCTAATGGGTATAGATTTCTTTTAGGGATGATGACAATGTTCAAAAATTGATTATTATGGTAGTCATGCAGCTCTGAGAATATATGAAAATAATTAAAGTGTACACATTATAAAAGTAAATCATATGATATGTAAACTGTATCTCAGAAAGCTGTTCTGTTTTAGCCAGCTGCGGTGGCTCATGCCTGTAATCCCAGCACTTGGGAGCCTGAGCAGGTAGATTGCTTGAGCTCACAGGTTCGAGACCAGCCTAAGCCAGAGCAAGACCCCCATCTCTAAAAAATAGTTGGGCGTTGTGGCAGGTGCCTGTAGTCCCAGCTATTTGGGAGGCTGAGGCAAGAGGATCATTTGAACCCAAGAGTTTGAGGTTTCCATGAGCTGAGATGCCAGGCAGTCTACCAAGGGTGACCAAGTGAGACTCTGTTTTGAAAGAAAGAAAGAAAGAAAGAAAGAAAGAAAGAAAGAAAGAAAGAAAGAAAGAAAGAAAGAAAAGAGAAAGCTGCTGTGTTTTAAAAACTAGCTCTGAGCTGTAGCTATCATAACCTCCTCCGGCCATAGCTTGCCCCAGGGCTCCAAAGCTGGGTAGTGCCCAATATTGGTTACTCTGACTTTGTCCAAGGGGGAGATATTCCTCCAACTCTGGGTAGTCAAAGTTGTGGAGTGAAATCAGGTGCCTCCATATTCTGAAACAGAAAACAAAGAGCTAGAAGTTAAGTTCTGTGCTTCTCAAACGTTTATGTTCATTCCAGTCATCTGGAGACCTTGCTAAAATGCAGATTCTCCTCCACTCTGGATGGCAGCCTGAGATTCTGTATTGCTAACAAGCTTCCAAGTGATGGCAATACTATTATCTGCCCCACTTTGGGAAGCCAGGGTGTGGACCACAGAACCAGTTATCTGAAATGTTTCCTTTCCAACAGACAGCTTTGTTACATGGAGACCTGGCCTGTGACTTTTTGGTGTCAGCCTGTACAATTCAATCAAGTATTCGGATTTTCTAAATGTAGCCGCATCTATTGTTTGAGATTAATAAATGGAAAATTAAGAACTACAACTACCATCCTACTTGGTGAACTCCTTAGGCACAGCGTATTCTTTGTGGAAAGCACCTTACAACTGGTTTGAGTTTTCCTTTGAACTAACTGAACTGGCCATTTGTTTAGCATAATAGGGAAAACCCTTAGTTGCGCTAAATCTGAGCTTCCTTAATCATGACAATGTATTTAAGAAGCACAAGCTTAGTTCAGAACACCGCATATGTTGTCATTCTTAAGAGTGGGCAGGAGGTTCAGAAGCCCTCCTCACAAGGAGATATAAAGCCAAAGGATTGTAAACTTTTCAATGGGTTGTAAGAAAGTATAATTTAATTTTTACTTCATTAGCCTATGACACATGCCTGTAACATATAATACACTATGCCTGTACCTCAGGAAAAGTTATATAAAGATGAATAAGGCACTATCCGTACCCACAGACTCAGAGAGAGAGACAACCTCACCAAGAAAAGCAAGAAATTAAAGGAAAGGACAGCTTCACTGCAGGCAGCAGGAGAGAGCTTTTACCTTGTTCTTGCTATTTGATTGGTTTAAATTTCATCTTCTCTCCAGATTTTGCCAATGTGGCTGCAAAGCTCAAGGATCCTGGACACTCTCCTTCGCTCAAATAAAACTTCTATTTACACAGGATTTGCCAAAGGAATACAGGGAAATGGCAGAGATAGCGTTAAGCTCATGCAGCAATTCTCAAAAGCCCCCTCTGTTGTTCTCGGGCTTGTATCTGCATTGACAGGGCCACCTGGCTCTGACAAATGGAAGATGACTGAATTTTGAAACTTAGACAAGTATTGGATGTGATACAAAAAAATTCAGGCTTATGTTTCTGTTGTACTCAGGTTTAGATATTCGACAGTTACTGCTTTTTAAAACTGCTGGGTCTTTTCTTCATCTGTAATATATAGGTGATCATGCTAACTTCTTCAAAAGGATGACATGAGCAAGAAATGAGCTAAGGTACACAGAAGGCTTCATCAACTGCCCATCACTCTATAAATGTAAGAGCTAAGGACCATTTTTCTCAATCCGCATACTTCTCCAGGCCCTG
The DNA here is from genome assembly GCA_963574355.1 of Loris lydekkerianus. Lineage (NCBI taxonomy): Eukaryota > Metazoa > Chordata > Mammalia > Primates > Lorisidae > Loris > Loris lydekkerianus. The sequence goes on along the minus strand of CAUYPK010052234.1, from coordinate 5,867 downwards.
GCTGTTTATCTCCTACTCTTGGGTCTAGCAAACTCCACCTGTCAACTGGCCATTGCTCTGGTCCCGCTTCAGGGCCCTGCTTGACAAATAAGTGGATTGGGGTTTTCTGAAAGAGAATACATTGTGATTGTGACCAGAAGGACACGTTCGTCCAAGTCCTTTGTGAATTCTCTGAAACTCAGTGTTTTTACCTTTAAAAGAGTTATTGAACACATGCTGTTATTTTCTCTTTGTGATAGAAATTCCTACCCCATAGCAGGCATAGTTTATGATGGAACACTATCTGTCTTTCATATAAGGGGAAAAATAGTCTACAGTTTAGTTTTTTCTTCCCCGGGTTTTTGAGTAGAAGCCTTTATTTCCCATTAGGTGAGAAACTAAAAGAATGGAAATACCATGATAAATCTGCTTAATTAGGTGCCACGTCCTTTGTCTCATGCTCATTGGGCAGAAAAGTCTGAACCACTGCAGGCCTCCCCACTCTTCCTAAGGACAGCGGGGCCACTTGTCAGCCCCAGGTTTGGAGCCTTTCAAACAAATCAACTACAAATTTCCTAATTCCTATTATCCTACTTGAGTGATAAGCCAAACATGGGACAAACTTTTATTTTTATATTTATTTATTTATTTATTTTAGAGACAGAATCTCACTTTTTTGCCCTTGGTAGAGTGCTGTGGCGTCACAGCTCACAGCAACCTCCAGCTCTTGGGCTTAGGCGATTCTCTTGCCTCAGCCTCCCGAGTAGCTGGGACTACAGGCACCTGCCAAAATGCCCGGCTATTTTTTGTTGCAGTTTGGCCACGGCCAGGTTTGAATGCACCACCCTCAGTATATGGGGCCAGCGCCCTAGCCACTGAGCCACAGGTGCCACCCAGGAACAAAATCTTGGTGGACAAAGTACTAGCTGAGCCAGTAGAACCTCTACTGGTAAAGGTTCATGAGCATTTCTATCAGGATGGCTGCTGAATAGGTTTGTTTTTTTTTTTTTTTTTTTTTTTAACTCAAGCATAATTAATACTGTCCCAAACTTGCTATATAAATTCTTACCTCTAGAAGGTGAGATAAGTCTGCATAATACATTCATCTGATGGTTGTAGCCTATAAATGCATAATCCAGATGATGAGATATTAATAATTACTGCAGTAGCATTTGATATTTGCAGTAATTTATTATGTTGTTATTTTACATTGAACAGTACTCTCCTTGGATGAGGAAGAGCAGAGAATGAAGAATGGGCTATAAAGTGTGTACAAAGGTCTAGAAAGATGCCTTTCCCATCTCATACAGTATATACCCTGGGGAAGCCCCACTCCTCCCTTTGAAGACACAGACCACTGTTTTCCCTTCCCTTTGGCCAAGTATCCATGAAATAAGCAAAACAGCCCTGTGCTAAGTTTTTACTGCACAGTTGTGACCAAAGTTCTTTTTTTTGACATAAAGCTGTTATCACTCTCCAAGCTCCTTCTTTTCTATCATGATGTCCTCAACATAGTGGGAGAAGAGCAGATTATAAAGGTTCAGAAGTGAGGCGACCCAGGTTCTGGCTCTACTACCTTACAAACTAGCTGTGGGGTCTTAATCAAGCTACTTCACTTTTTGTGGTCTCTACGTTCTTAATTCGTCATATTGAAATGGCACCATCTAAGCATTCGGTATCAAAAGGTTTGTTTGTTGTGAGAATAAAATACTGAACACAAAAGTACTTTAAAGATGTTGAAAGCTCCATATGGTTAAGATGGTATTATTATTACTGTTATTACTAGTATTCTATTCACAACAGCACCTTCTTTCCACCCCATTCAATGTGAAAATTGAAATACCTTGGTCAGCATCCCTAATCTAGACTTTACCACACACTTTACCTTGCCCCTAATTTGTCTATAGTTGCAATATTTTTCCTTTTTTTTTTTTTTTTTTTTTTTTAAGAAAGAGTCTCACTCTGTTGCCCTGGGTAAAGTGTCAATGCCTGGGCATTATAGCTCATAGTAATCCCAAACTCCTGTCTCCAGCAATCCACTTTCCTGTCTCAGCCTCCAGAGTAGCTAGGAGTACAGGCATGTGCCGCTATGTCCAGCTAGTTTGGTTTTTTTTTTTTTTTTTCCCTTACTTTTATTAGAGATGCCTAATAAAAGGCAGCCTCACTCTTGCTCAGGCTGGACTTGAATTCCTGAGCTATGTCAAATCTCTAGCAATCCACCTGCCTCGGCCTCCCAGGGTGCTAGGACTTCAGGAGTGAACCATCGTGCCCTGCTGCAACTGTGTTTTCTTTATGCTGAGAGATAAGATAGCATGGTGGCTGAGAAGACTAATTCTACTTACTTTCAGATTAACAAGGATTTAAATTCTTAATGAAGACATCCACCTCTGGCCATGTTGAGGTAACTATTACTAGACTAGTTTCATGCTATAGAGAAACATAAAACTGTGGTGAGGTACTTTTTCAGTTATTGAATAACAGAAAGCACCAGACTCTGATCTCTGAGAAAAGGAAAATTCACAAGATGAAATTCCTATATGCTCAAGTCTCTCCTTGTCAAAAATGTATCCACAATAGCACTGAGGACTGGGCAACAGCAGAGCAGAGAGGCCTCTGATCTGAGGATCAGCCCGGAGGCTGCAGAAGGGGTGGAATTTGTGGGGCAGGACACTGTTAAGAAGGAAGCTGTGAAGGAGGGGCATAACTCTATTTGGGGGTTCCCTCATGAGGTCTCAAGTGAGCAGTGGGCAGGGCACACACAGAAAAGAGAAAAATAAGACTTACCAGATAGCAGCTGTCATAGGGCTACAAGCAGGGCAGAGATACATGAGGTCTAACAGTGCTGGAGATGTCGGAGCACCAACCTCCAACCTAGGCCTTGTCGGCTACCAGTTATCCTGCTGAGATATAAGGAAAGCCATGTACTAGAGGCAAAGGGTACATCCTAGAGTAAGACCCACCTTACCTATTCCCACCTTATCAAACTCCAGAACCAATCCTTGACACGATCTGTGAGGGAGAGAGACTTAGGAGTTTAAAATGTACCAAGTTAAAAAGTCTTGGACAACATCTGGAGCCTTCCACAAATCTTTCCTAACAAAGCCTAAAATAAAGTCTAAACAAGTTCAAAGTGATTGGCCAGTAATTGAACTGTCTGCTAGAATAAAGCCCAGTGCACTTCAGAGAAAGATAAAAGAATGCAGGGTCTCTACAATGTCTAATTTCCAATTTCCACTATATAATCAAAAATTCTAACCACATAAAAAATAACTAGAAAATGAGATTTATGGTCAAGAAAAATAAATAAATAGAATGTGACCTAAAGGCAGCCCTTTAGGGGCCAGATGGTGGATTTGGCTGACATACGCTTTAAAGTGTCTAACTAAAATATATCCAAGAATTAAAGAAAGCTATAATCTTAATGAACATATTTAACAGTAGCAAATAGATAGAAAATCTTACTGGAAAGGGAAAAAACTATAAAATAAAACCAAATGAGGCGGTGTCTGTGGCTCAGTGAGTAGGGCGCTGGTCCCATATGCCAAGGGTGGCGGGTTCAAACCCCATCCCAGCCAAACTGCAACAAAAAAAAACAGCCGGACATTGTGGCAGGTGCTTGTTGTCCCAGCTATTCAGGAGGCTGAGGCAAGAGAATCACCTAAGTCCAGGAGTTGGAGGTTTGTGTGAGCTGTGATGCCACAGCACTTTACCAAGGGTGACAAAGTAAGACTCTGTCTATAAACAAACAAACAAACAAACAAAAAAAAAAAAAAAAAAATAGAACCAAATGTCCATTTTAGGAAAGTGAAATAACTGAAATGAAAAGTTTACCAGGCTTTGGCTTGGCTCCTGTGGCTCAAGCGGCTAAGGCGCCAGCCACATACACCTGAGCTGGCGGGTTTGAGTCCAGTCCTGCCTGCTAAACAACAAGGACGGCTGCAACCACAAAATAGCCGGGCGTTGTGGCAGGTAGTCCCAGCTACTTGGGAGGTGGAGGTAGGAGAATCGCTTGAGCCCAGGAGTTGGAGGTTGCTATAAGCTGTGATGCCACAGCCCTCTACCCAGGGCGACAGCTTGAGGGTCTGTCTAAAAAAAAAAGAAAAAAGAAAGGAAAGTTTACTAAGCTTTAACAAAAAATTGGGAATAAAAGAATAAAGGGACAATGGATTTGAAGAAATATAGATATAAATTATACAATTAGGGCTTAGGGCTGTAATTCTAGCACCCTGGGAGGCAGAGGCAGGTGGATTGCCTGAGCTCATCAGTTTGAGACCAACCTAAGCCAGAGGGACACCTAATCTCTAAAGGGGGTGGGGAGGAAGGCCTGGCCTTGTAGCTAGCACCGATAGCACTGGTAGTCCCAGCTACTGTGGAGTCTGAGCAACAGAATTGCTTAAGCCCAAGAGTTTGAGGTTGCTATGAGCTGTGACCCCAGGCACTCTACAGATGGTGACAAAGTGAGACTCTATATAAAATAAAATTAAAAAAACAAAAAAAAAAAATTTGTGAAACAGCAGGTACATATGAATGGTATACATTGTATTTTGTAACATAGTAAGAAGCTTATAATATATAACATAAGAATAACTATAAAGGTACAGACTTAGGTAATGTTGGGTAATTATGACAATTCTTTAGATAGAAAGTATTGGATATTCTGAAAAATCTTGTTTGTTATTTATTTGGACTATGTCTTTTATACATATTTACTTGTTTTTAATGAGTTGGGAACTGTCCCAGGGCAATAAAGTGAGACTCTGTCTCTAAAAAAAAGAAAAAGAAAAAAGTACTTTCTGAGTTGAGTTCAAACTCTTATTGACCATATACACTAACACAGACCAATATTTTAAAATATTGGAAAATACATATGAACATAATCCACACAAAATTAACCACCATTTCAGATTTGACAATGTTTCCTGTACATTTTCAATAAACCAATTAAGCCTAAAAAAAAAAAAAAAATTATACAATTAGAAGGGCTAAGTGGGGGTAAAGGGAGAAAGAAAAACATGTCCTTCAGGAACCTTTATGGCAATATTAAATAGTATAACATGCCTGTAATTGGATTTTTAGAAGGAGAGGGGAGTGAGAATAGAGCAGAAAAGTATGTTAAGGAATAATAGCTGAAATTTTTGAAGGAAAATATCACTTACAAATTTAAGAAGTTTGGGAACTCTTAAGGAAAATGGATTCATAAAAGAAACAAACAAACAAACAAAAAAAAAAAAACACTAAGGCACATCACAGCCAAACTGTTGCAAGGAAAAACTAAAACAAAACTCTTTAAAGCAAACAGGGGGTAAAAGAAATAAAATAAAATCACTATCAAGCCATAAAAACATATCCTTTGGAGAGAGAATGTTTCATATATTTGTAATACAGTCAGATTGTTTTATCAAATTCTGCATTCTACCCTAAGATCTCCTGACTTCCTTCATGTATTCTTTTTTTTTTTTTTTTTTTGAGACAAAGCCTCAAGCTGTCACCCTGGGTAGAGTGCTGTGACGTCATAGCAACACATAGCTCACAGCAACCTCCAACTCCTGGGCTTAAGCGATTCTCTTGCCTCAGCCTCCCAAGTAGCTGGGATTATAGACACCCAGGTATTTTTTGGCTGTAGTTGTCGTTGTTGTTTGGCAGGCCCGGGCTGGATTCAAACCCTCCAGCTCTGGTGTATGTGGCTGGTGCCTTAGCTGCTTGAGCTATTGGCGCGGAGCCCATGTATTCTTTTTTAATTTAAAAATATTAAAGGTTACTTTTTATGCTGCAAAATGCATAGTGTCCTGGATCCATAATACTAGGAAATTGGTTCTTATCTTTTACTTATGATAATTTAGAATAGTTCCTTCAGATTCATTACCCATCATTAGCAATGTCAAATACAT